>ML782283.1:372582-389019 GCA_009831015.1 Picea engelmannii
TACTCCTTCACAATTAAAGCAAAAGAACTGACCTCTATTTTCTTCTTTGAAAACTGATATGTTGTAATTTTCTTCAACTTCTTCTTCTTCTTCTTCTGCGTCTTCCCTTACATAAAGGTCTTGTAGCTTGTCCCAAAGCTCTTCTGATGATGCACATGATCCCACCTTGGATTTCACTGAATCTGTCAATCCATATAGGATGGTATCTATTGCCAATTTGTTGTTCCTTTTTGCTTCCTTCTGAGATACAGTCTTTAGTTTCTTCAAAGCATTGTATCCTGAAGCAACTAAGAACCAAACATCTTCCCCAAGATCTTTCAGGTAAGTTTCCATTCTATTACTCCAGTATTCAAAATTGCTTCCATCAAATGGTGGATACCCATTTGGAATTTTGTCTTCCATTTCTTCTTAGGATATTCCTTACAGTGGTTAAATTGTATTGAAGGTAACCCACTCTGATACCAATTATTAATATTGAGAGATAATAAAACTTTACATTGAATCATCACCATCAACCAATCATCACATAGAACCTGATAATGCTTCCTGAGACTTCTTCAATTTCTGCAACTCTTCAATTCTTGGAGTACTCTGATCCTGTATATAATATTACTCAATGTATTCTCTAAAACTCCTCCAATTTTCACTCCTTGAATCCTCCCCAAAAAGAAGTTATAGAAAGAATGGTAGACTTTATTCAATTCTGGTCTATTCAGGAGACTGAACTTGTACAGAATTCCCCACGCTCAATATTTAACATCCGATTCTGAAACTTGCACACAAGAAACTACAGTCCGTACTCTTTCCAATGAAATTTGTCCCACATCATTTGGATTCTCTATGAATAAGTTATGATTGTTTTACCTAGAACACCTATTTATTGACTAGCTTCAGGACTGGTCACAAACCCTATCTTCCACAGAGTGTATCTCCATAATTATAGCGAATCAAAAGATGAATTTTTTACCATAGGTACCTTGATATGTATTCTCAATACCATAGTGATTTCACCATCTGAATCGTTCTAGAAAACAAGTTATAGCAAAAATGGTAAGATGACCTGAAAATAACATACCTTAGAACACATCACCAAAAGACGTCATCCTCCCTTGAAATCCGGCCTTCTTTACTTCTTATTTCCTCTGAAATTCAACTTGTATCAAAATGAATGTATAAAGATGTTTATTTATACCATTTATGTCACTTCATTTTAACATTAGGGTCGACCTGACACTTTCTTATTTTGTAATTCTTTTCTTTAATTATCTTCAGGGCCTGCATGTACTTCCTTCTTCAATTCACTTTGTCGTCTTCAAAAATTCATTTCTCCTCAACCATGAGGATCCAGGTGACGTGACACATACCACTGGAAACAACATGATGTAAATGATCCATTCATGGGTGTTGTATATGCATGTGCATTGTCTTTCATGTCCAAATACCTTTATCAATCTTGTAGTTCAAAACCCATGACTAGGGTTGACATCAATGACAACAACCAATCTTCCAACAGTCTCAAGGGGAGGGGCATGTTAAGCCCTAATATTGGATCATTACCCCTTAATTGGGGCATATTATATTAGTAATGTTATTTTATTTATATCAGCTTTAGGCCATTAGTTGTAATTATACCTCCTAGTCTCCTATATATACCAAGGAGACATTTTCAGTTTGAATCATCTTGTACTTGAACATTTAAGTGGGGTAAAAGGAGGTTGCCCCCTAGAAGAGGCTTATTATCTGAAATTGTCTCTTTTTCAAGGTGTTGAGTACTTTTTTTGAGGTTTTTATATGCTATATTGATATTTGGTTCTTAACATTATCCAAAATAAATGACTTATGATCCCCACAATCAAAAAAAGGAGCATAGTCAAAACCCTTTGTGTCATACCTCCCCTCAAGCACCTACAAATCTGAATGCTCCTTGTGTGGGATCGTCACAAGAGGCTTCTCCCTAAAATCATTGGGGCCACTCATGCCCTCATGTGTCATGACTGCCAAAGATAATGGAGTCTTTTTTGTAAGTGATGAGGAGCATGACAAACTCAGCTGGTAAAAAAGGTCCTCAACCTCCCTTTCCTTATCTTCAACAAACTTGAGAACAAGGTCCCTATCCATGAAAAACTGCAAGTAATCTGATTTCATATCTTTTGTTTTCCGACTAATATCATACGGGAAACCCCCAAGTACTTCCCCACTTTGTGGATAGTAAACAAGGTAAATCTTTGGCCCTGATGTCCATGGAAGGCCTAACCCCAAGGGGGAACAAGAGATTTTAACTCGTGACCTCCTTTTTTGGGGATAATTTCATGTTTGGCTCAGAACCACTTGAGCTAAGCCTTGGGAAAAAGTAATATGATTTCATCTGCTCCATTTCTTCTTTGACTATGCATAATTGCACACTAGTCACTCCACTTGCAACTCCTTTTTGTTTCTCTTCCATCCGGATTTTCCTCATAAGACTTGCAATGAAATTATGAGAAAAATATGCGCTTATCAACACTTGTACAATTTTCTTCTCTGTGACCAATAACTGATCCTTCAAGTCCCATTTTGTTGAATCTCTTTCTTCATATTAAACATATTGGCATGGGTTTTCCCACCATTTCCTTTTTTGTTGTTGTTGTCCATGGTAAGAACACTACCCTCATCAAAACCAATTGTCTCACTGGATGATACCATGAAATATCCAAAAGGTGGGATAATGTCATGATCAATCACCGCTTCATCAAGGAAACTCTTCTCTCCACCTAGCCTGTCAAAGATGGTATCTAAGTTAACATCAAAGAGACTTGTGTCCCCCATACCATCCACAACATTTTCTTCTTCTTCCTTGGATACCAAAATATCATTTGTGGTATTAGGTTCTAAGGCCTCATGAGTGCCCATGTTCTCATTCACAAGAGAAGAAACATATGAAGATTCTACATTTTCCTCATTTTTAAAAGCATCAACATCTTTAGAAACTAGTACCTTTTGACCTGGCACCTTCACTTTCTTGTCCACTGATACTTGGGGTTCATACCACTTAGGATGTTTGATTGTGAAAAATATTGTGAATGACATGGCTGCGTGAAATGTCTCACCAAGAGCCATGCATTCCCTTAAACAATTTGTAAACTCCCATCATGTCCATTTCGTCCTGTATTCCATCTCTTTCCAAAATCAACCCGATTTTTCCTTATAGATTCAAGAAAAGAGTGCATTTGATCCGTTAAAGTAGCCATGATCCCTAACTAAAATTCTGATATGAATTTGATTACCTGGAAAAAAGGATCAGTTTCCTAACATGATGGCAGGATTTTGGGCTCTGATACCACTATAATATCCCCCCTAGGTTGGTTGATGTAACTTGTTGAAAATTGATGTAAGAATTTGTGTTTTTCTGGGTCAATTGTTTTATCAAAAAATTTGAATGCCACCTCAGAAACTCAGTGTACCTCCTTCCTTACTACTGTTGTAATATTGTTACTGTGTGGGGAATATTAGCAAAGCACTTTACCACAATACCCATCCTAGTGTGATCCCTTAATGTTGTTGATATATGCTTAGATAGATTGTTTATATATATATATATATATATATATATATATTCTAAAAAGGAGATGAATATTGCAAATAACAACCTACAACAAGAATTTCTCCAAATAGTTTGTAGTAATTCCAACAACAATAAATGACTATATTCTCTGTTGCACTTTACAATATAACAACCAGCCAGAGTTTATTGAAAAAATATTGAGATAGGCAGAGTTTATTTAGAAAATCTCAACAATTAGAATAATAACAAGTGAGGGGAACCTGATATAAATCTGTTGTAGGTTATCATTGTAATTACAGTGAAGAATAAGACTATAGGTGACAACAACTTAGCTTTCTCCCTTCTCACAATGAATTCAGCCCTAAGCCTAGTCAAAATTTGACCTTTGTTGCAAAAACTCGGCCATCCCACTTATCCTTTGCTTCAACACTTCAGGAATCATTCCAAAGTAAGTTATTTCAAGCCACACAACAACAAATTTGTCCCCAGTAAGAAGGAACTCATCCCTCCAACAAGAACTAGTCTCAATCACTATAACAAGTTTTTCCAGCAAATAACTTTGCTTGCCTACCCAAACTAAGGCATCCAAGGGCTAGAAATCAGCCTCAATATCTAGAAACTCACCCAACAGTTAAGAAAATTCTCCCACAAACATTGATTCGACCCCAATATGAGAAATTTCGCCTCAAACAAAAGAAAAATTTACTACCCAAAGGTGAAATAATGACCTACATCAAACACACTAAAGAAATATGAATGATCTATTCCTATGACCAACTAGGGTGGATAGTCTCACCACCGAAACCAAACTCATAAAATCTCTCCTAGGGTTTTCATCCGAAAAGTCCAAAATCCACCAGAGCTCTCTCAATTATTTTTTAGAAAATAGTAAGTGAATAATGAGAGAAAGGATTCCCTCCTTCTCTTTTTAACTCTTCGTTGACCCTTTTGGACCATTTTACCCTTTTAATAAAGTAAAGTGACCTTATAAACTTAAAGTCACTTAAAACACCCCTTTTTATTAACCCATTTTTAATGTTGGAAAGTGATTAATTGGATTTTAAGATATTCAGGGACGTCGAAGTCCCTTTTTTATCATCCAATCCTCTAGATATTTTCATCCTAGTTCTAACGAGATATTACATGAAGGTATCCCCTCAGAAAATATGATCCATATAATACCTTTAGTGTATTTAATTAAAGTATGCACAATAACAGCCAAAAATTACAGAAATCATCGGAATGCTACGAAACCAGGAACAAACTACGTGGAAATGATCCTAATGATGAAATATGGTGAATGGACTAGTCTAGGCCCCATATAACCCCTCCAAATTTCCTGAGCTCATTATTAACCTTATTTTACCCCTTTGGTCAGGCTAACATAAGCTCATAAGGTCGCCACCGACTGCAAAGCAAAGGAATCCAAAAATGGAGATATTACAGTGTGGAAAAATGATTTACTGTGGTAGATCATTTATATTTATGTAATAATTCCCAAATCAAATAGAAGTTCCTTTTGGAATTTCACACACCTGCTATAAGAAGAAAATCAATATTCTAGAAAACTTACCACATGATCAAGAAGGACTTTTTCTAGGAAGGTCTTAAAATCGATGTTCAAATGTTTGTGGTCGAATGTATAGTTTTCCAATAGAATAAGGGAGATACAATCAAGACCCCTTATATCCTACAACCATTAGTTATACCAAGTCAAAGTTGGGAAGAGGATTATATAGAAGGACTAAGGAAGGATTGATCTAAAGTTTGGTAAGGAAGTACTCGAGTATTTCAAGTTGACCAATGAATTAGATTGACATCCAGAGGTGGATGGTAGCCATATATGTATGGTTGGGTATGTTCATGTAGCAGTGAAAGGGAATATTAAGAAAGGTCTATTTACCAAGGATGGTATGAAGCATGAAAAGCAGTTGGACTTGGGCATTCTATTGCCCTGGGTAATATTGAAATTTCCAGATTGTGTTTCTAGCTTGGGAATACTTTTATAGCAGTTGGACATGAATGATTTCTTGCTGGATATTTCCATAAATAAGGAAACATAAGTATGATTATGATTTAGAATATGGTCATTTGGATGATTGTAAAATCTCTTCAAAGAAGAATGATATTAAGATTAGTTAAGTATGAATGAATAATATAAAACCAATATTTGGGTCTCTTAAGAAGTTGTTGCTCAAACAAATGAGTTGATGATAAACATGGAAAAACCCTTAATGGAATCCTTTCTTAGAAAAATAATTGCAGAGGACAATTATGCATATCAGTTGTAAATGCTAGGTGGGAAAAACCATCTGCAACATAGGATAATGCATGTACATCAATTCCAAATAGAAATGTAAAGAAGATATATATGGAAGTGTGGATTTTACAACTTATGAAAGAATTGGACCTAGTGTCAAGGATGAATAGAAGCATTTGAAGGCAAAGTGTTATGTCAATAATTTTACTCATGATAATCAAAGTGCTCAGAGGAATCAGGGCACAAGCGTAAAGTAAGTACTGAGTGAAGTAGTGAAGGTCCATTCACTATAAAAGATGTCAATGTACATATAAAGTAGTACATTGTGGAAGAGTTGATCTCAATGATTGAGATGTCAAATGCTATCCTTCTAATAGAGAAAGATAAAGTATATACTTGGATATAATGGAAGCATCTTGAAGGATCAATTCTACAATTTTGGGGGTAGCACCACCATTATTATTATAATGGTATAGTGGAAGTATGGAAAGAATGTCAGAACTTCAAGGGTGAAGTATTGAAGGTACACACATTCTAAAGAATGCCAATAGATGTCTAAGAAGTAATGTGTCATGTGAAAAATGGATATAGAATTATACAACCATACTTATGAAGAAAAATATAGTACATAAATCTAAGTGAATCACATAATGGAATAAATCCAGTAGTAATTAGAGAAAATAGGAAAAAGGTACCACTAAGTGGATACCAAGTGGTTGGAGCTTATGACTATACTTAAGAGCTATGACCACATTGAAGGGATTGATGAAGCTAGAGAGAATGTTGAGTGAAGTAAAAAAGTGTGAATACATTTCCAAAGTAGGCTGGGATAACCAGTTAAAAAAAAGGATTCCAATCATGAAGGCGATTTTCTTGAAGGGGAAATCAATAAGGAATCTTGAAGAAGAAAGTGGTTCTAATTTTAACCTAGTAAGAAAGAGACACGGTACATGAGAGAACCATCTCAAGTAGAAATGGTCCATTGGTGTTACTCCAGGAGGCTAGAAGAACCATTGTAGTTCATGGTGTCTGGTAAGGGTAATGTTGATTACTCTAAAAGTGATCTCTATAAATCATGAAGGAGAAGAAGTCATATGTGAAGAAATGATTAACTATGTCAGTCAAGTTGAGATTTAATGGGTCTAGAAGGAAGAAGAGAATGGTTCAAGAAACCATAAGAACTGGAGTGATTTCATGAGGACAAGTTGAATCAATTGGTGCAGTAAATTAAATGGGTGTTGAAGACCCAAGGTCAAAAAGAGAGAATCATTGGATATGTAATTTAGTTATATATGTGTTGGGTTAGAGGGATCCAAGTAATAGATGAATGTTTAAGATTAACTAACAACATAATGTGTGGCTAAAAATGCAAAAGTGGACAAGAGGGGATTGGCCATAAAAGTTCTCATGGAAGAAATAATCATGTGAAATGATGACATAAGTTGTTGCAATGGGTGTAAAAACAATTAATATATGGCATATTTGACAACCATACATAGCACAGGGAAGATGGAATGCACATTCATTTATAAAATATATATTTATGCCATTAACTAATGCAGATTTGTTGATATATATATGAACATGAAATTTGTTAACGATGGTTGTTGTGCCACGAAAGAGAGATTTATTGCATGAATGCAAGTGGTTCAGATGATATTGTTGCATATGGGAGTGATCATTATGAAGGTAGAAACAATAATATGAAATGTTGAATTTAAGATTGACAAAGGAGGAATGGAAACTCCTATTGATTCCATCTAGTCAAGTAGCATCAATTCATTAATGACATCTATGCATGTATCAGTTTTTATGTATTATATTGCATAATAGAAAAAGGGGATTTAGGTTAAAAAAAAAAACTCCCTCAGTCGAAGGTTATTGGTGAAGTAATATTGTTGTCTGATTTGAATTCGTTAATGGATTATATACCATGTGGTATGGTAAAGGCCAAGGGCCTAGGATAGTTGTAAAGTTGTTAGGTTTACATGCACTCATATGACACGGTAATAATTCATGGCATTGTTGGTTATGGTCTAATAACCAAATTAATAAAGAGGTATGACCATGTTATAGGAATGAATCCCAGCAAAACTAGTCATGTATGAGACCATGACATGATTGGTTATGTTACGGTTCCACACAAGTGTCCAATGAATTTCCTACTTGTAATTAATGGTTGGACTGCAACCTTTTTGCTAACACTACATAACACCACATAATTTTATTCTTGGTATAGTGATTAGGTCAAAAAGGTAAATATCCAAATGGTTGAGGAAACACGAAGTGTTTGGAGTATGTGTTTGTCCATTGGCCATACCATCTAATTATCATGGGGGGGTACATTATTTAGAACATGGTTTTCTAAGTACAATGTAGGATTGCATTGGAAATATATGCATGGGGAATTGCATTCATGCATAATGTAGTAATTTGCAGTCATGTATACCAAAATAGAGTGTGTATGCTTGAGGATCTCATGGAATGCATTATAGAATGCATGTATACACTATTTTTTTTGTATAAATGATTATATTAGTAGCTGAGATGTGGAGATCATGACTAAGTCTTGAGATTGTTAACAGTCCTAAATTTTTAAGTAGTGCAACAAGAGAGTTGTAGCTTGAAGCAATCATATAAGGATGGAATACATGGAATTTTTTTGTTCAAGGAACAGAGAGATAAAATAATTATGATAAGGAAAATTTTGATTTTCGATAACATATATGCAGAGCATGATAAGCTCATGTAAATTTATAGTTTGTTGGTTGTGATTGAATTGTTGGATGTGGACAATTATAAAAATTGCTTTGAGAGTTTGATTAAAGAATGTAATAAAAGTATGTTATGCATGATATACTGACCATGTATTTGGTTGAATGCAATACATAATTAATGCAGGGAAGTAGATCAAAATATGGAACTGTTGGAAGCCATAATGAAGATTAATGCATTGTTGTACCAACAACCAAGCAAATATGACATGAAAATTCATATTCTGGGAAATGTTGAATTTTCTTTAGGAAATAATTTTGAATTTCTCAATAAAATTTTATAATATTGACTCTGGATAACTGTATGTATATACTACATAAGAGATGATATTTATTATAGTTGGAATACTTGGGAAGAGAATATACAATTGGGGACATTAAAGCCCTGAAATTGTAGAACCTTAGTAAGGGTCTGTTATTAAGTTAGCCCTCTCCTTGTGTGTGAAATCTTGGGCAAGATGGATCGTTGAAAGACTATGTATCAATGAAAGGATTTTTGAGCCTGGAAGGGTGAGTGCAACGAGGAAGAGGAATCGCTAGAATGTTCTAGTGAGTTGAATTCTTACGAAAGTAGCTCTGTGGAAAGGAGGAAAAATATTTCCAACTGAATTATGAAGACAAGACCATAAAAATAACAAGCTTCAGTAGCAAAGGGATGGAGCTTTTTGACAATTTTTATATAACATTGTATTTAATGCACTACGAACAATGCATAAATAAGGAGGGGAATGTAATATCCCCAGGTTGATTCCATTTGTAATTGTGCATATAGGCGGCGAGCCACAATATTTTAGATGCCAGAGTGCCTACATGGTTATTAGGCTAGTGAGATAGATGCAAAAAGGCTTCTGGGCCTATCCTGTGTATTATTTAATCACTCGAATACTAATAAAAGTACACCACTACTGTAGACCATACCGACAAACGAGTAGGGTGGATAAATTCCACTAGAGTGGGAAAAGAGGCTAAGAGTCTTACGTTAAGGGGCTAAGCCAAAAGGAGCTTAGGCCAAGAGAATATTTTAATAATATTTCAAAATATTTAATTATGGATGCATATGCATTATGTTATTTTCATTTCCTATGGAAGAGGAATGAATCACCAAGTGGGTGCAAAGGGGGATCATAAAGTGACAAGTGTCATTTTATGAACATGCAAATATAATGGGGAAATTCTAGTGTAGTTTCCCATCAAAAACTATCATTCTCACCATCAGGGAAGGGGATCGCTCCTCTGTTACCATCCATACTCTCTGCCATTACCACACCTGCATTGTGGAAGCTAGGAGGTGGTTTTCTAGTAATTAAGATGAAGATGTGGATTGTTGGGACCGTATGTTGTTGAAGAATCAGGTTATCAAGGAAATGTTCAGTTGAAGATGCAGGTTGTTAGGCTCGTAAACATTCTCCCTAGGTGGGAGAAGTGTTGTCAAAGAGGTAGGTTGCCAGGCCAGTAAGCATTCTCTCTAGGTGAGAGAATTGTTGGGAATTGATTCCCTAAAGTGTCGATTACAACTATATGGCTCAGATATTTCCTATCCATCTTGTTGTCGAAGCCCGAAAGGGAATTGGAGTAGCTGATGGGGCACACTTATTGGGTAGGACAAGCATCTGGGGAAATTAGAGATTGTAGCTAGCTGGAGTTGACACTTGAAATTGAAAAGTATTGTTGTATAGCAGACTGGTATGGGATAGGAAACTATTTTTTCCCAAGTGTAGTTTATGCCCAGCTCGGGGGTAACCTGTTGCTGGCTTATGAACAACAGAGTCTATGGATAGGAGGAAAGTCGAAGGTCTGCAAGAAATCAGTGGCTCATTTATATCAGATAAGTGTTCTTCTAGTGCTTGTTTTAATTATTGTATGAATGATTATATATTCCTTGGATGGGTATTGTTGTGTTATTTATATTTAGTATGATGTTGTTAAATTGGTACAATGACTATGTTTATATATTACCTATTATGAGTATTTACCATTGAAATTATCATCGAGCAATTGCTTCTATATTTGCACAGGAGCTGGTAAATATACTTCTTAGTCATGAGTAATGGATTTTAGGATTATACTTCTATATATTTGTTGCCAATAATTCCTAGGACTGTGTAATCGATGCATGAGCAGAGCCTATGTAATTAATGTGTTCCTTTGTTGTTTTTCTGTCGCATATGTCTCTCACTTGTAGCAAGTGTCACAAATGTTGTCGAATCATCCTATCACAATGACGACACTAAAGAGGCACTTGAAACATCTCATGTACTTGGTTTGAAGGAAGAAGCTGGTTCACTGAAGTCAAATATCTCTTAACACCTAAGAGGGCTTCTTAATCAAGAGTTTGGAAGGGAAACGCTCCCTAAAACTGCCTGAGAAGCGTTGGCGCCCCTCAAGCAAGCCTCAGAAGCGTTGTAGCACCTCTCCACCCCTTTGCAGAAGTGTTGCTCAGATTTGAAGCGCTGGCGCTTCCCTTGACCTTCTCTGGAGCGTTCTAGTGCCCTGATACCCCTTCTAAGGGAGCGCTCTCCATTCTGGGTAAATTGTTAGCCCGGTGAGAAGCATAAGGGGAGAATCATTCGAGTTTGGGAGGTGGTTGAACTCGAATTCTTGGTTTTGTCAAAAGATCTCTAATCCAAGGAGGAGGTTCCCAACTGATCCTAAACATAACTCAAGTGGTTAGGCTCCTCCCAACCTATATAAGAAAGCTCTATGGTGATGAAGAGAGGGAAAGAATTGAATAGGTGAAACTTATGATCTTGGAGGAAACTTGCAGTCAGCCAAAGGAGATTGATCAGTGAAGCTGCTGTTATCCAGGTTGTGGACCTTTCAGGCAAGGGTTAGACGAAGAGGATTTGACAAAGCTGTCGCATTCGCATCTACGATTGTAAGTACTGTTGTCGTTATTCTCATTAATATGACACGCTTGGCCTGTTTCTTTCTAGTTTGTGTCTGATGTTACATGAACTTATCATTTCATGATAGATCTGTTTTCAAGCTAATGTCAGTAGAGTAGGAAGTGGTCGTATCTTGTTTTTTCCACAGCTCTCAGCGAGGAGCAAAGGATTGGAGCGCAACTCGGAGCGTGCAGGGACAAACGCCAATTAAAAGGTACTTCTGTTATCCTCCCTTCTCATGCATTAGTTTAGATAGATTTGAAAGGACATCAGTGTCCATGATAAGCATTTTTCTGTCTAGAGTTAAGGTCAAGCTCTAGAGGTCGATCTACTTGTCCGCAGGCAGATTTTCCTACAACAGAAACTGGCGACTCCACTGGGGAGATAGCCTTGAATCAAAACCCTTCGTTTGGATTTTTCTCCTCATTGACCTTGTTCTGTCCCTTGATTGTTTCAGACCTGGTTTACCCCTCCTTGATCAGTTTCATGAGTTGATTGGCTCCTTGTCTTGTCACATTCACCAAATTTGTCGAGTTCAGATCTCAATTTTTGAAATTTTTTGACATTTCTGGGACTTTCAGACCCTGGCGCCCCTGACCTAGTGTTATCAGAGCGCCAGCACTTTTTGTAGCCCTACATAGAGAACTATAACTCTCTTTGCCCTTGGCAACAGAGCGCCAGCCTCCTTTTGGCCAAAAAACCCTTCACAATTGCATTTTTTAGGGTTTGCCTCTGTGGCTCTTGTGCTGAGTGATCTAGTGAGTCAATTATTCTTCCTGTTTAGCCTTGACATCAGTCTTGTTGAAGAACAAACACCTTTTTGATTGAATCTTATAGTCTTCTTCAGCTATTTTCATTTGAGTTTTCCTGTTGAGTAAAGCTTGAAATCTGTGCATTACTTTTCTTTTCTCTTCAGTTGAGTAAAACCCTGGTGAAGATCATCAAAAGCCTACAGGCCTCTTTATCTTGATTTTAGTCAGGTCATTTGTTCTTCAACTTTTTCTTTTGGGTGTGAAATATTTTGTTTTTCCTCTTTGGTTGTTTCCTCTTTTTTGCTTTTTCGTTGATTGATACGAAGGGTGTATTGTTTGTATTACTCTTGCTTATGCTAGTTTGGTTTTTGTTTATACCAAGAAGATAATTAGCAAAGATAAGCATTATGATTGCATTGATCATCATTCATACACAAACAATAAAGATATCTTAGTGATCGATTGAGCATATTAGAAGGCACTTAAAAGTTTTGCATTACATCAGGATTTGATTGAAAAAGAAAAGAATTGTTTGGAAGCATTCCGTAGTTGTGCTTGTTAGTGAAAGAACTCTCTCTCTCCCTTAGCTAGATGTTCATCGAAAGGAAATGATTGCTTATCATGCTTGATGCACTCTTTGGGTCAGAGTCTTAATTCCATTCGTTTCACTTCCATGCACCCCTTTTGCGTAAAGAACAACCACTAAAATCAACGTTAATTAAAATTCATCTAGAACTTTTTCTTTGATAGAATCCTCCACCAACAGTAGAATAGGTGTAGTACTTTGTATTAGGCTATGAGAATAACTCTCCAAAGTTGTCAAAACAAACATTAGCATCCTGAGTTAGGGAGATTAAATCCAGTTATCGTATAAGTCTGCCTGGGATCCCCCTCTCACACAGGGGTTACGCACGAGGTTTCATTCGGGTAAGCTACGGGGACTAACCCTCCGTGGTTTAACCGTTTGTGGTGGTTTGATCGTATTATGGGGGTCACTTTGAGGTAAATCCACAATTACTGCATGGAAAATTCTTAGTTGATTTCGGGCTTGATACCCTGCCCATACGTTCGGATCGAACTGTCGACTGTTCCCGCCCAGGGGCTGACTGCGAATTGGTAACCTTAGTGGCCATAATATTTAGGTTCTTACACAAGGTGACGGTGACGGGAAGTCTCACTGTACCTGGAATAGACATTGGTCAAACTCACTCGGGCTCCTTGGAGGGTAAATCCACAATTACTGCATGGAAGCTTGCACCAAGGTGTAAGTCCGTTAAGAAGGTCGCCATTGTAACTGTTCCACCCTATCCCCACCCCTTCTGGACTTGATCAAGCGACGTTGAATTTCATCACCAACTAGTACGGTCATCGAAAGAAGGTCCTGTTTGCTTGGTTGTGATTCTTAGATTTTTTAGCGTGTGCTGTTTCTTTTCGCTAGTTGGCCATAGATCTCTTTCGTATACTCTTTTCTTCTGCCAACATTGACCCTCCACGATGCTCGCGGAGGCTACAGGGACTTCCTCCAGAAGATATGGAAGGAGACATCCCTTTACCCACACATTATATGGAACAATCTCCCCAACAGGGCAAGGTTCAAAACACTACAACTTCTCAGGAAGAAGTTCCCGTATCTTTGGAGAATTTTAGAATTGTCTCGGATTCCCCGGAAGCTTATCGCATTCCAGAGGGATATGAACGACAGATCCTCCACCTAAATTCCGCAGGAGAATTTGTTGTCATAAACCCTTCTGCCGCCCCGGCCTGGTCTCCTCAAAACCCTTTACCCGATGACCCTTTCTATACTGAGAACATCGTTCGGAGTCCACCACACTTGGTGCGAGACCGTTATGGAACAGGAGAAGGTGCTGACGCATCCTCTTCCTACATTGTACCCCCAAATCACTTCATTGGTACTACCACTTTCACGGCCACACCAACCGTTGCTCCGAACACACCACCCGTTGGCCCGAGATCTACTATTCCCCTCCAAACGGCTCATTCAACAATGGCCCCGCACATTCCGACCATCCCGGCCGGTAATGTGGTAGTTAATCAAGCTCCGATTGGCACACCTGTAACACCAAGGCCTAATCTCCCTTTTGGATTTAGGGCACTGAACGCATCCGCCATCACCACTGCCCAAACCACTACTCAAATGGTACCAGGAAGTTCCATACCTGTCCAACAACCCGGAGGGACTGTCCTTGGTGGTCCTAATCCAATCGTCAACATTGGCCAATGTTTTACGTCTGGCCCTCAAATCCCGGGAACTCTACCTCAAACTGGGGGGCATCCTCCCACCAGAGGCCAAATTCCATTCGGGGGGCACCCTCAAGCTGGGGGGCAACCTCAAGTCGAAGTCCACCATCAACCGCAAGGACAAAACGTGTCCGTTGCACCCAATCCGTGGAGCATCCCTTTTCAAGGAAATTCGCATGCCTCTATAGGGAAAACTGTGCCTGCCACATCCAACCCATGGAACGTTCCTTTCCAAGGAAACCCACATTTCCCGGCAGGAAAAAATTTACAGACTCTGCAACAACCTCCTTATGGACAAATGCCCAACCCAGCCCATAACCCTCAAAACCCATCTGGTTATCCTCCGCTCACGCAGGCTTTTCAAAACAATTCAAATCCTATGTACCTTGGCCAAAACCAACCTAACATGAGAGGGCCCACGAGTTATAATTATCCACATAACCTAGTATTGGGCCCCACTGGTGTTCCTCTGCCGCACCAGCATTACCCACAGGTTAACCGACAACTACCTTTTCTAGCTACCCTGGACCTTCCAGATTTGTCTCGATTAACGAATGATCCCATTCATCATTCTTCCGGTTGGCCAGCTATTCCAGCAAAGCTCCCTTCTGATATCCAAATTCGACGGAAAATCCGGAGAAGACCCGAACAACCACATAATGATCTTCCATTTGTGGTGTTCATCAAACTCCCTCATGGATGATTCGATTCATTTGCGTCTTTTCCAACGGACACTTACGGGTTCTGTCGCAAAATGGTACATTGAATTACCACGCGCATCCTTTCATGACTTCAACTCTCTCGCTATGTCCTTCCTCACTCATTTCCAACTGCCCATTCGATACGAGACGGGTACTGAACTGTTAACCTCTCTTCGTTAGACAAATTCCATACACATCTCCGATCATATCCATGAATGGAGAAGATGACGAAGGCTAATAAAAGTGGTCATCCCTGACCAATTATTAGCGGAATGGTTCACAAAATCATTATTACCCCAGATCACTCGAGATGTTGCCATGGGCGGTGTGGTCACTGAGGAAGAATCCATCGCCCGAGCTCAGTACCTAGACTTAGTCTATTCACAATCCGGTACTCTGTATGAGTTGATACCGAACGCTACCCGTGCCACTAACGACCCATCCAAACCATCAACCGCTTCGCATGCGGATGGAGTTATTGGCTCCGTCAAGGCTCAATCTACAACCCAGTCCACTAGAACAATTCAGCGGCCCGCCTCTACGGCTGCTCCCAGTCCGACTGCACCCTCTTCTACCCCCCCCACACAAACTCAAGTCTCTGATGTGAACGTGGTCCAATCAACCTCGTCACAACAACTCGAGGGCAAGAAGAAAACGAGAAACAAAACAAAGAAGAATAATAACAATGAACAACCCAAGACCCAACCACAAACCCCTGCTGTCGGAAAACAACCACCACGAAAACCGAAATTCCCATGTCTCATTTGTGGTGACGATCACTACACTCGAGATTGCCCACATCGCGATGAAGTGGCCAAACTCTTCAAAGGAAATTCGCAACCCGCTGTGCTTACTCAGCCTTTTCCGCAGCAACAATCGTTGGTTGCACAGACCCCCACGTCGGGGGGCACTCCCAACCAACCTCACGATGAAGCCTCGACCAGCGCCCACATTTACATGTTCAACGGGGTCAATCTAACCACTCGTTCTGCGACATACGACACACCAGTTAAACCCGATAAGCCGAAGACCGCTAACGGTCCTTTGCCAGATCCTTTACCATCTGTGGTCAATCCTCCGTCTGTTAGCCCTCCATCCGGGCCACTTCAAATTGAGAAACCTTCTTTTGACTCCATATTACACCCACCTAAGAGCACCATCCGGAAATCCACTTTCAATCCTAATTCACGAGCCGCCCAAAACTACAATATTGTAGAAGATTTGGCCCAAGCTCCGTGTGCCATGTCCGCGTTGGAAGTTCTACA
>ML782283.1:389069-403501 GCA_009831015.1 Picea engelmannii
GGGAGCCTCTACCTGTGTCATGTCTCTATCCTCTTGGAAAGGTTTGAAATCACCTGCCCTAAATAAATCCCCTACGATTTTACGCGCCTTTGATGGACGAGGTTTCCATCCTCACGGATTATTACAATCCCTCGCCGTCCAATTAGGCGGCAAAACTGTCACCATTGATGTCGAGGTGGTCGATGCTCCCCTCGACTACAATCTATTACTCGAAAGAAGTTGGTTTTACGCGATGACCGTCGTCACCTCATCGGTGTTTCGATGCGTTCAATTCCCTCATCAAGGTAAAATTGTTACCATCGATCAACTTGATTTTTGTACACCCGACGCCCGCATCCCTGCCACCAACAATATTCTGTTCCTGGGAGACCACATGGTTACGTATGAAAGCGTTGGTGTTGGCTTATTGAAAGATTCTAGCCTCATGTGTACCTTCCCTACACCACTTCCACCTACTACACCTCATATTGCCGCCGTCAATATGATATCGACTTTGCCTTATCAATCCTTGGAATCATCTGACCCTTGGATTGTGCCTAGTCCTTTGGAATTCGATGGACTCAGTGACACCATGCCACCCAGCCCAGCCGAGGCCGCATACGTAGCTATCCAATCCACCTCTCCCTCTTCGAACACTTCACATTCATTGGCACCCGACACTTACTCGGTGCCCTCGTGGTTGAATTCCCTATCATCTGTCGTTGATTACATTTCCCACATCTTCCCTTCGGATGAATCTATCATGGAAATGCTTAGCATTGACGATCTGCCATGGGATGACAACCACCACCGATCCTCTTTTCTTCCACCTTTGGAAGAAGTGCGAGACATAAGATCTGTCTTCCCCACTGATGTTACCGATGCTCCACAATCCCCTATCCTCACTCAAGATACTTTTTCTGAGGGGAACATGGGTAACATCTCTACCACAATCACAATTGACATTTCAATCAAGGAAGGTGTCGTGGAAAACATCAACCTTGGTGCTAATTGCACACCTGACGAAGTGGTCTCTTACACCACTTTGTTCAAGGAATTCCGCGATGTCTTCGCATGGAGTTACGGGGAAATGCCAGGGATTGACCCTTCCATCATCATACACGAAATCAAAACTTACCCTGACACAAAACCGGTTCGACAGAAACTCCGCCCGGTTCACCCCAAGAAACTAGCAGCTATAAAGGAGGAAGTTGAAAAACTTCTAAAATCTGGCTTTATCTACCCCGTCCCTTTGACGGAATGGGTCTCTAACCTCGTTCCAGTTGCCAAGAAACAAGGGACCATCCGTGTCTGCATAGATTATCGCGATCTTAACAAATCTTGTCCCAAGGACAACTACCCTACACCCTTTATCGATCAAATCATCGATAATTGTGCGGGAAGCGTGATCTTCTCTTTCATGGATAGATTTTATGGATACAACCAGATCGAAATCTTACCCGCTGATCAACATAAGACAACCTTTATCTTCCCTTGGGGAACTTTCGCATACCGAAAGCTACCTTTTGGCCTTAAAAACGCTGGTGCCACTTTCCAGCGAGCCATGTCGTACGCTTTCCATGACATCAAGCATATCGCGGAAGCTTACCTCGATGATTTACCCGCCCATTCATCCAATCGACACGATCATATTGATCACTTGCGGGAAATTTTTCTTCGATGTCGTTTCTATCGTATTCGCCTGAACCCACATAAATGCATCTTCGCTGTCGAATCCGGCCGACTCCTTGGTTTCATCGTCTCCAAAGACGGGATCAGGGTGGATCCCCTGAAAATCAAGGCCATTGTATCCTTACCCCCACCCACCAACTTAACCCAACTTCAAAGTTTGCAAGGCAAAGCAAACTTTCTCCGTCGTTTCATCTGCAATTACGCCGAGATCACTAAAGGATTTATGCGACTTTTGCAAAAGAACGTCCCTTTCATCTGGGATGACACTGCCCAATGGTCATTCGACGCTCTCAAGCACGCTTTGACCCACGCTCCTTTGTTACATCCTCCAGATTATACAAAGGATTTTATCCTTTACTTGGCCGCTTCTACTTCCACCATTGCGATGGTGTTAGTTCAAGAGGACCCTAACGGCGAAGAACACGTGATTTATTATCTGAGCAAGAGTTTATCTGGACCCGAACTCAGATATTCGCATGTCGAGAAACTGGCTATGGAAGCTGTCATTGTTGTCCAACGATTCCGCCACTACATATTATTACGCACCACCACGGTAATCACAGACTCCAACCCCATGTACCACGTTTTGACACGCCAAGTACTTGGGGGAAAATATTCGAAGTGGATCGTTATTCTTCAAGAATTCGATTTTGAGTTTACCAAGGCTAAGGCCAAAAAATCCCTGGTGTTTGCCGAGCTCATCTGTGCTCTCCCAAGTGCCGATGAAAACAATGAACCTAGAGACCCTCTTCCTGATGAGTCTCTCTTCCTCATCAGCACCTCTGACCCTTGGTATGGAGACATTCTCCTTTACCTTCAAACCCAACGTTTTCATCCCAACATCTCTCGAGAAGAGCGTCGACGCATACGTCACCACTCTCGTTGTTACCTCATCCTCGGCGACACTTTGTACCGTCGTGGTATTGACACCATTCTTCGGCGATGTCTGATTCACGAAGAGGCTAAACGCGTTCTGAACGATTGTCACCTTGGCGCTTGTGGCGGTCACCTTTCCGGGATGGCCACAGCCCAAAAAATCCTCTGTGCCGGCTACTTTTGGCCCTCTATCTTCAAAGACTGCATCGAGGCTGTCAAAAAATGCCCACCCTGCCAAATCTTCAACAAGAAGGCACGAACCCACCCTACTGCGCTGCATCCCATTATTTCCATCGACCCCTTTTCCAAATGGGGTATCGATTTCATGCAGTGTAAGCCTACCTCAGCCGGGGGGCACGGTTACATCATCATCGCCATCGACTATTTCACAAAATGGGCTGAGGCTATGCCTACCTTCCTGAACGATGGTCGTACTGCAGCCCTATTCCTTTTTAACCACATCATTACTCGTTTTGGTGTATCGCATTCCATTGTCACCGACCATGGTGCACACTTCAAAAACTAGATGATGAGCGAATTACACGTTAAACTGGGTTTTCGCCATGAAAACTCATCCCCTTACTATCCTCAAGCAAATGGACAAGTTGAAGCTATCAACAAAGTCCTAAAAACCATGATCCAATGCATGGTGGGGGAAAACAAGACATCGTGGCATTTACAACTGTTTTCCGCTCTCTGGGCCTATCGCACATCCGTGAAAACCTCAACCGGATTCACTCCTTTCCAGTTGGTCTATTCAAGGAGGGTCAATTGGACCCCGGGCTGCTGGAGAGTTTTGATGCATGGAGAAGTTGGATGGTCTAGTATCTAGTTGACCATCATGTTGTATCATGACATGGATATGGCAAGTTCCCTTGGGGTAACATAATCATATTCTAACCGTCGAATCTTAGGAGGATAAACCTCCACCATTAATCTGAGTCAAGGGACTCAATTGGCTCCAGACCACTAGGTAGTCTTGTTACTAGGATACATTGGGTAGTTCGGTGCCTAATGTACAAGTGGCCACATGTTTCTCTATGACTAAATGATAGGTGTCTAAGACTCCCTCAGATCTATCGATGATAGAACTCATTTGTCTATCAGAGGGTGGGGGGGGCTGGTCGGAATGGGTTATTATGTTGGAGGATGAAGTACTATAATAGGAGTACTTTGAGAGTGGTTCAAGGTTATCGATCGAAGGGTTCCCATGATGCACGACAGTTGACGATCTATTGTGGGATTCATTTTCTTGAATACAAAGAGGTTGGAGAGGTTGTTAAACCGTGTGAAAATTTAAGACTCCAACGAAATACTAGCCATAGACTACTCAATCACCAGAACTGTCAGATCTGTTGGGGTGGATGCTATCGTAGTTGTAGAGTGGTTTAAAATGGAAGAAATCTAATGGAAGGGATTTTGATAACATTTAAATAATAGTATGGACCCATGATAGAGTGTGGGTCTGGGGTAGTATGTGGTAGGTTCCATGTTTGTAACTCATGGGTTGGCACGTGTAATAGGGTTCCATGTGGATTCCATGCGACACTAAGGTGGAAGTAAGGGAAAAAGGGACAAAAACTTTGGACTGTTGTAACTTTTGAAACTGAACTCATATTTGAGCATAGTTATAGTCATTACAAAGCTTTGGATGAGAATAACCAATTTATGAAGTCTAAGTGAAGAAATAAATAGTTGGAAAAATAAATAAAAAATTGACACTCCATTCCTTAGAAGGTACTTACGGGGTTGTCTATGTTACAATTACGAGTTTGGTTAGTTACCTAACTTTGTTTACCTGTACTCAACCATATCTAACCAACTAGAGATGGCTTAAATAATGCATTTGGTCCAAGGAGAAAAAAAATGATTCATTGCATACCAAAGAAAAAAAAAGATTGGCTATCCCTCCATGTTTATAAGCTCATAAACCTCCCATTTTATGCTACTTCTGGACCTAGAAACCCTTGTTTCCAAACTTCTTTGAGCACCTTTTTTTTCTGACTAGGAGTTTCCTTATATCCTCCTTGAGTCTGTCAGTGAATTGAAGGTCAAGAGCAACCTTTATAGTAGGATATTGGGTGGAGGGACACAGAGTATTTTCGATGAGACATTACCAAGACAGTACATGTATACTTTGTAAATTCCAAACTGTTGAATATCTATAAGATGCCCATTCCTTCAAAATGTTGTGTTTGTAATTTTTGATTTGCAATTATTTAACTTATGTTGTCTACAACACTAGTTTCATTATATTTATTTTATATTTAATTGAGTAAACATTTATTTTACTAGTATAAATACCTTCCTTGGAATTTGATCTGCATACATTTTGCAGGTTTCAAGAAACGTTATTAGGAAGAAGCGAGAAGATTATGGAAATTGGGAACTACATCGAACGTAGGATTGTCGGCGAGTTTATTTTTCTCCTTCTTGTAACAATTAGTTATTATGGTTGAATCGGTTAGAGAATATTTGCATCTTGTTATTGTTGGAATTTGTTTGTCTTAGACGGTTACTGATTTTCTAAAGTTAGCCCACAACTGTAGGGGATTTCCCCCGAAAGCATAATGGGTGACCATACTGGGGAATTCTCTCTAGTGGGGATGTTTCTAGGATTTTTTGTTTTGTTTGCTTGATTTGATTGTTTTTATTTTGTTTTTAACTTCTATCTATCACTTAGATTAGTAACTTGTAATTGCTTGAGCCCTACTTTATTCCCTTAAGGCTGTTGTTTACCCCTTTAATTCTCTCTTTTTGGAATTTTTTAGGCATATACGTGTTGTTCAGTTATAATAGTTGCATACATATGAACCCTCCATTTAAGACAATTGCATACATACACACCCTCCAGTTAATACAGTTACATACATATGTGGTCTGTTTTGAGCACTTGCACGTACATCTTTCTAGAGAAGGTTTTTTCAAATATTTTTTGGTTTTAAGGTGTTGAGCTAGGTGTTTGGGGTCTCTCCTCAGACTTTAAGACTCTTCTTTCTGAGTTCAGAAGTTGTTTTCTTTGATTTTTATAAAGAAAACAAGAAATTTTTTGAATTTCTTTGTTGATCATTTTCAAGTCTATGGGGGTGGTTTGAGAAGTTATTCTCTAGAATATTTCTTGTCTAAGGTGGATTTTATTTTTGTTTTGGATAAGTCTTTTTAGTTCTGGGTGCTTTTCTTCCTTCTTTTTGTTTCTTTCTTGTTGGTCTTGAGAAAAATGTTTGTTTTACATTTTCCTATTTATTTTTACCTTTTAAACAAGGAAAAACCAAAATATGTTTAGGAAGTATACTTTTGTATTCCTTTTCAGTCATTGCCACTTTTACACTGAAAAGGAAAAATTTCTAAAGTGTGCATTCTCCTTTTTAGTGCTTTTAGGTTTCAAATTTCATTTTTCATTCTTGAAAAAAATTCGTTTTTGAAAATTCAGTTAGAGTTTTGACGAGAAGGATAGTATAGTTTATTTCAATTTGATTTTCATTTTAGAAAAAAAATGCATCGTTAATGCATCCCATCTAAAAGAAATTTTTCATTTTGCATATCATCGAAAAGAAAAGAGTTTTCTCCTTTTTTTGAAGCATTTTGCACTCATTTTCCATGAAGACAAGCATATTGCATATTATGTTCTTATAATCATTTTGAATTTTTGTTGAGTATTTAAGAAACATCATTCAATTTCATCCTTTACCCCTTTTGAGTAAACAATACCCCCTTTAAAATTAATGCTTAATTAAAATAAACTAGACTTTTTCGTTTTATAGGGTAAACAAACTAGCTTAATCTAGGGCCTTGGACTAGGTTGGAGAGTTAACCTCCAAGGCCATAAATAAACATAGCAGTTTGAGATAGGGAGTGTCAAAATCCAGCTATCATATAGGTATAGTCGATATCCTCCTCTAACATAGGAGTTAAACACAAGGTCACGTGAGGAAGAGCCGAGGAGATAACCCCTCCATAGCTTGACTAAAAGTAGTAGAGAGATCATATTTTGGGGGTTTCGCTAGTGACCATACCTCCTTGATAGGTGATGCTTTATAATCTTCAAGATTTGTTACCCTAGTTATATGTTCGATCTCGATTGTTAATTGTACCCCCGGAACATTGATTGGGAGTTGGTATCCTTATAAATCATTCATAAGTTTCTTAGAGGCGACTATGGGGGGTTTCTCGTAGTACCTGGGTAATACGTCACATCACACTTCACAGTACCCCTAGAAGGTGCCCTATTAAGTGTGGGTACTTGCATCAGGAACAGATGGTTAGTGGAGGTCTGGGTAACTGCCTCTCACTCCTTCGTTTGTTGGTTCATGAGACTTAATAAACCCATTCCTTCATGAAGAAGGTCCTTGCATAACTTCATTACTACTGCGGTCTCAAAACCTAATCTACCTGAGTTGGAGTATTGGTGAAGATTTTTTTTATTGTTGTTTTCTTAGGATTTTTCTAATGATGTTCTCTATGTATGTAGATGACTTAGGTAAGTGTGTTGGTATCCACCTTGAGTCTTTGATTTAAAATGGTTGATTAAGTGCCTCATTGGTCTAGGAGAATTCAAGGTCTTTCACATGTTGAATTGATTTCCCCACCGCCTCCTTTGAGAAGTTGACTCAATCAAACCAACACTTTTGTACTATCTTTTCCCATTGGTCTAGAATGTCGATAGGGGGAACCCCTTCTAAGGCCAATGGAATCTCTCTCAAGGGTATTACGCTTCACAAGGGATGTCATCAGGGGGAAACCACTTTCTCTATCAAAACAATCCAATGAAAGGGTATTTCCTTTCGCAAGTGATGTTAGTAGGGGGAAACCCTACTTTTTCTTACGCAAACCATATGGGTGGAGGTTTTCCTCCTTATAAATAGGGTGATCAAGGATTTACTCAAAATCCTATCCCATATGTAATATCTTCCTAGCAACCTGGTGCCAGTAACAAATTAGGTTATCCTTTTCTAGTGAGTATTCAACTTGAGAGTGCTATCTCGACTAGTTGGAATTATGGGCCTTCATCAAGACTACCTTTTCTTCCAATGTTAAAATTGATAGACTTGTCAAAAATAATGAATGAACCAGTTTTCCATGATTCGAACTAGCCTTCAATTCCCACTAAGCTTCCTTCAAACATCCCAAAATTCAAAGGTAAATATGGTGAAGACCCAGGTGACCACGTGATCACATTCTATTTATGGTGTTATCAAATTCCTTGAATTATGATTCCATTTGACTCTATCTCATCTAGTGTACTCTTATGAGAATTGCAGTGAAATGGTACATTGAACTTGATGTCACAACATTTTGCACTTTTCATGACCTATACTTAGTATTTCTTAACCACTTCAAGATTCCTTTTTGATATGATGTTGGCATTGGTATCTTTTCTATGATTAAATAGGATAAGGAGACTCACACATCGGATCATATCCAAGAGTGGTGGAAAGTAGAAGAGGATGATAAAATCCAAGGCCCCTCCTGATTTTTTGTTGGAATGGTTCCTTACATCCTCGTTTCCTTACATATCTAAGGATGTATCAATGTCAGGAGTTTCCTCTGAGGAGGAGGCGATTCTTAGGGACCAATAGTTATATTTAATCTACTCACTATCTAAGATCCTTTGCAAGATAATATCGGAAGCACCATGACCTAGTTTTGATCCTTCAAAAGAAAAGTTTGGACCACATGATGACAACATCGTTGGGTCCTTTAAAAGAACTGTCATATATCTGGTTACAAATTAGTTGAAAATATGATGATTCATCCATCTGATTCTGGTCAATCTACGACTTCAAAAAATTCCACCATCTAGTTGTCGGATGTTCACGTTGTACAATCGACAACCCCAAAGGGTACCCAACAGCCTGGAGGGAAGAATAAAATGGGTAAGGATAATAAGAGAGGTGGAAATAACAATAAAAATGAAAAATATGATGCAAATGTTGGAGGGGCCAAGAAGGAGAAGAAGAAGGTGAGAATCCCTTGCAAGATTTTTAGTGAATTTAACTTACCCATCAGTTCCCAAATATGAAAGAGGCTCAATGCGTGTTAGCACAACAATAGCTTGTTATGCTATAAAACCCATTCCCACATGGACAAAATATGTAGGTGAGCTATTCTTGTGGAAATCCACAAGGGGCACCCAAAATGAACCCTTGTTGGATGGGACAATTTCGTTCATCAACTTGGTGAACCATAAGTAGGAGATCGATTTGTCAACAAGAGCTCATGATTACGATAATCCTGAGTCGATATCTAAGGGGAAAGTAACTTCTGATCCTTAGAATTCTCTACATATAGAGAAGCTTGAGAAGGAAACAATTCCACACATACTAAAAGGTGTGTACAAGTGTGTGTCGCACAACTAGAATCCTCGAGACATGACCAAATATTCCATCATTGAGGACTTGGCTTAGATGCCATGTGCGATGATTTCCCTAGAGGTGCTTCAAATTTTCCATATGCAACGAGCTGCATTACTGGATTCCATAGGGGCTATTGACTCCTCAAGTCAACTCACTATGAATTTTAATGCCACAGATGTGAAGCCCCTCTTTACTTATCATGTAGCCTTCCAAAACAATATTGTGTACATGAAACACATTATTGGGAGGACTATCGTTGAAGAAGGAACTTTGATGTGTGTTATGTTGTTTTCTTATTGTAAAGTCATCAAATCTCCTCATTTTACACCGTCTCATATTCTTCTAACTACACTTGATGGATGATCGTTTAGACCACATGATCTCATTTCCTCTTTCCTTTTCTAGTTAGAGGGAAAGGTCATTTCAGTGGAGGTGGAAGTAGTCAACATTTGGCTCGACTATAACCTTTTGTTAGGAAGGAGTTGGACTTATGCGATGATGGTTGTTGCCTCATCAATTTTTTAAGTCTTATGCTTCCCTTATGGAGGGAAGATCATAATCATAGACCAAATGTTGTTCAATAGCTATGACTCCACGAAAATACTGGATATATAGTCCCACTAATAGAAAATTCTCAAACGATAATGAGGTCATTGGTGTTGGGATGTGTCCTTTGCTTGTGGGAACCTTTAATTTCCAGCACCAATTTCGTATATTCGAGCCACCCTGGTTAGCTACCAAAATTCAAACCCCTTGGTCTACATGGGTAGGTTCATTTAGAACTACGCATTTTTAATATCTGTGGGCATTACCCTCACCATGAAAATTATTTTAAGGTATTCTGCATTCCGGGTTGGCCATGCCACTATCTACAACAAAGATAGCTTATCAAGTGATCCAACAAGATACAACAGACTTTGATCCTACTCCTTCATGGACAGAAGAGGAGGATCAGTTTCTAGATCCCATTTGGGTCTAGAAATATCTAAAATCACTCGATTTCCTTGGCATTGTATCACCTTTTGACAAAGATCTTTTTGAGGCGATGACAAGGCTGGATCGACCTTGGGAGGAGTTGGATTCTCCACCTTATTTCCTTCTGGAACTTGAAACATTTGAGAGTGATTATGTTTAATTTCCATCATCCATCTTGGATGTCAATCCCTTTGATATGACTGTTTTCATGGATGTAAATTTCCCTCAGATGAGGATATTTTCGAAGCCATGACTACATATTGTATACCATGGGAAGATATGTATCGAAAATGTTTATTTTTCCATGAGTTTGAGTGTTTATATATTGACAAAGAAAGGCGTTTTGGCCTAACATTTCCAACAGGATCCACCTCAAGAGGTACTACGCTTGAGCCTCATTGCTCATGATTTTTCCAATTGTAATTATTGTACATTGATAGTATGCTTATTTTTTATCCATGTTGGGTTCACGGATGGCACAAGCCATCATACTTGGAACCTCACTTCCGCTGCATGGGTGATTTTTTTTCCTTTGGGAAAAGTGGTTGTAGCTAAATGCACTTGTCTAGGGACAACAACGAATAATGTGGTTGAGTATAGTGCCATGATCAAACTCCTAAGAGATGTTATTGTGCATGGTATCTTATGTTTAGAAGTTCTCTTGGATTCCCATTTGGTGGTGTCCTAGCTAAACGGTGAATACTCTGTATGTGATCCTACATTTCTCTGACAGTTCCTTCAGGTACATCTTCTAGAACAATTTTTTTACTTATATTACTTATATTTGTTTGTCTATAAGTGAAAATTTTGTTTCTGATGCCTACGCTAACTATGTATTTGATTGGAATTTGTCACACATTTAAAGTCATAAGAACACACATAATTGTACATAACACATTTATATATAAATATAGGGGCAAAAAGATATATGTATATATTATTTCCATGTCCATTAAGTACAAAAATATGGATCTTAAGGTACAAAATTGGGCCTCTAGCCCCGAATTTCCATCTATATGTCGATACAAAAAGATCATGTACAATCTATGATGAGGGCCCCACCCCCTCATGTGTGTTTCTATAGCACACTATAGTGTTGGCCAAACACCGGAAGAGTCGTACCCAGTCCCATGGTACACCTACTACATGTCATTGCATATGCTTTGACAAATCCTCAATCTGGATCATGGGAATTTGTTGAGTGAGGCGGTCCATATTAATTTGGACATTTTGTAAAGTCCTCTCCATTTGTATCGCATCCTCACTAGGTTTTTCTCTATATTTGCAATTTTTTGTTAGCTTTAATTCATGCCAAAAATATTTTTAGTTTACCTATTGAAATAATTGAAATAAATAAATAAATAATAAATACTTTGAAAATTTAAAATGTTTCTTACCAATCTCACCTAGCGTTGCACCAGGAGGTACGAGAATATTTGGATCTCGAGATAAACTTATCCCTTCATAGGGATAGTCGTCAATCACAATGATCTAACGTGGTCGCTAGTCATAAAATGCATCATCATGTGCATTTATTAGTTTCCCCACCTCCCATGTGTTGTATCAAGGTGGACCATCACAATAAGCATGTTTCCTTGAGTCTATGGGGTGCCATCAATACTCGTGGACTCATAGCGGGTACTCTTTCAAAAAATAAAGAGCATAGAATGTTTCCATAACCAAAGTTATTCATATTTCCATTCTTTCACTCTATGAGTTGAGTTTTCATATCCTGTAGTAAAGACGTACTCCATTCATATGTAATTGGACATAGACACTTAACAACATAAAAATTTTTGGCCTTGATTCCTGGTGTAAAGAGGTGGATCTGATGATCATTGTAATGGTATTCAAGATTACTTTTAGACTCAAGTCCTCTATATTATAGATCGAGACTTGGTTCCCAACCAATTGTGTCCCAGGGGTGCAATAATATGCTATATAGTCCTCAATGGTCATATCAATTCCCCCTTGGGTCCTAAGATTGAATATGCCACCTTGTCGAGAGAGACCTGTGATGAATTAAATATCATCAACCTCTATGGTCATAGATTGACCATCCATCTTGAATGCATCTGTGTTCGGGTTCAAATAATCATTCAGGAGTTGTAAATTGTTTTTTGCACCTTCATGTTTGGGAATTCATAGAAGTTTTTCAATCCACATTGTTGGAGGGCTTATAATGCCTCTAGAGTTCCCAAAATATCTAGTTAAATGTCTTCATATTCCCTCTCTCTCCACTCAATTACCATTTTGGAGCTCTGCAACACAAAAAAAGAGGATTTAATTATTCATGTTTCAAAGGTTGCATACATATACGCGCCTTTCTTTAATGAAATTCACATATGTGCATGGTTGGAATTAATATCATGTGTGTATGTGGTGAGTTATATGCACCCTGTGCCAAAGTAGGGCGTGTATGAGCCCACCCCTATTTGAAAATAAAAAATACTAAAAAATAAATTACAGAAAGTGAAAAAATATTGGATAAAAATGAAGAGGGAGGAGTGCTTGTTTACCTGGTTTTGACAGCAAGGGATTCTGACAATTGTAGCTTCAGTTATGGTCTCTAAACATTTGGAAGTTTCTCCCACTCAAATTGCATAATTTAGTAAAAACTCAAAATAAAGTGTTATTTGGGTTAATTTTTTCTTACTATATAGAATTTTCTACCTACTTTTACATAGTGTTTACTATTTTTAGTTTAAAAATACCTAATGAACTAGAATGTTTTGTACAAGATAACTATTGGAATTGAGATTTTGTAGGGAATATATTTAGAATGGAATTTTTGTATGTTTTGTTCCAATTTTTCCAACTATTTAAGGTAATGTTCTCATCAGTGGCATACAGGGCATCTCTTTTCCACCTTGTATTTTGGATTATCAATGACCTATTATACTTTTTCCTTAGGGTCAAACCCACTTATTGGTGACACAAGCCTTTCTAGCTTATTTTAAGTGTCATTTTGTTTGTGGTAGAGCCTACCATCATGGGACTCCTAGATAGAACCTACTTTTCTTTTTGGTTCCCATGCTAAATTTGTTCTTAGTCTCAGGAGTCTTGTTAGTCCCACCGTGGAATTTCATTGAAACTTCATATTATTCTCGATCTTATTCTGGATATTTACCTGCGGGGCTCCCATATTTTTTGTGTTCAGGTTGTAACTGAATTGCATACTTACCACTCATTCTTTTGAGTCTAATGACAACTTCAACTTGTTGTTACTTAACCATTTTCTTATGTGTTCTCTTCAGTTGCTAGCCTTGCAATTTTTTCCTTTTCAATTTGACACTTGTACCCTAGGAGGAAACCCCCCCCCCCGAGTGTCCATATCCTACACATGCTTACTTGCATTGAGCATAGGTATGTTCCTTGCACTTGGAACTAGTTTTATTTTCCATGACACTCATATCCTTCGTGTATTCTAGCATTCTTTTATTCCTTTTAAAGATTTCCAATATGAAAGATAAAAAATAATAAAATAATAATAATAATAGGATGGGAATGAGTCTTCATTACTGTTATTGGAAGTAGTCAAGTCACCTCTGAAAAAACACAAAATCTTGAGTCTAGTCTCAATAATTTGGGTTAGTATGACTTTAGGAAATTGAACCAGTTACATGAAATTTTTACTCCTAATGGTTATTATTTTAGTCAATATGGAGAGTATATAATTTCCTCTTGAATCATAGACTTATGTCAATGTTAATTTTCAGTTCATGTTGTCTTAATCACTTATTGTGTCATTTTCTTGTTTAGAGGAAGTTTTATCCCATGTCGTCCACTCCACAAAATTCTTGGCATTTCAAGTCGGCCTCTCCATATGTCAAGTACATATTAGAATCAAAAGTATGTTTGTCCTATACTCGCATTGGTATGGAAGGTTCCCATTGACTTCCTACCATCGCGTTAATCTCTTATCAACTACGACACATTGCTTTGAGATTTTGACCTAGAGTTGCCCACTGGCCCTATATACATCATTGTTAGGTGACCTTGTGCTCAAACCGATGAAATTCCATCATTGGTCATTGACTAAGTGGTTTCCCTTATGTTTGATGAAAACAACATTATTCACATTAGGATTCATGCAGTACCTTGGATTCCATTTGTCCCATTGGTGGTTTCCTCGCCTTTGTTGATAAATTTTTTTATTGGATGTTATTCAAAGTTTCTATTTCATGCTCTATTTACATATGGTGCATGTGGGAGACTTACTTTGTGGTGTCCCTTTCAATATTTCATCCGAGTCCTTAGAATATATTTTTACTTGTTCTAGTCCTTGTGTTGGTTGATGGGATATGCCATAATGTTGTCCTTCCAGTGGATCTCTTCCTATTGACTTCACCGTATATTTCTCAAGGACATGGATCTAGAGTCATTATTAGTACATCATGGCTTGCAATCATCAGTGGCAAGTTCCCCTCTATTGACAATGGGAATACATAAATGTCCCCTGATCGATAGATTCTATCATGTGTTTGACATCAAATCCTCTATTCACACTTGTTATATTTTACTAGATACCTTGACACCCATTATCATTATCAGTGG
>ML782283.1:414692-427308 GCA_009831015.1 Picea engelmannii
GTATACAATGTAATTTCTAGAGTGTTGAATATTTATAAGTTGTTCATTCCTTTGAAACATTGTGTTTGTAATGTTTGATTTGCAGTTACTTAACATGTGTTGTTTAAAAACATAGTTGCATTGTATTTATTTTATATTTATTCAAACTAACTTTATGTTATTAGTATAATAGCTTTCCTTGGAAGTTGGTCTACATATGTTTTGCAGGTTTCAAGAAAATCTATCGGGAAGAAGCGAGAAGATTCTAGAATTTGGGAACTACATTGAAAGTAGGATTGACAGTGAATTAATTTTTCTCCTTCTTGTGATAGTTATTTATTTTGGTTGAATTGGTTAGAGAATATTTGCATCTTGTTGTTGGAGTTTGTTTGTCTTATACAGTTATTGATTTGTTGCAGTTATCCCACAACTGTAGGGTATTTTCCCCGAAAGCAAAGGTTCATACACAATAATAATTTTAGAAAGTGGGTTGGGATTAATACACATGAAAAATTCCCCTTTGGACACGCCTCTCTTGTGGAAAATTAACCCCATGAATCCATCTATTTTCATCTGTAGTTGTTGATACATTTATTTTATTTTTATGATATACAATGTTTACATATTACATAGTTGGGTATGTGGTCATACATTGTATTTAAATTATATATATCTAAACTAGGGATTAAAATTGGGGATATTACATTCCCTTCCCCCCTACAATTTGCATTATCCTTGGTGCACAACACCATACCGAGATACATATACAAAATTTACATCATAGTACTTGATACGTTTTGCAAGTTCACAACTCCTGCAACAATTCCAACCAACAATCTATCATTCTGCTCAACCTACACAACTCAAGGAATTACACCCCCTTCTTTGCACTACATTCCCTTGGGATATACCACCTCCCTTATAGGGATCCACACAGGTCAGACATTAAATATCCAAGATGTGGCGCTAAGAACACCAACTGCCAAAATGGAGCCTTGCACACTTATATACAAATGTACATTCAATTTTCTTTAAAATTTACAAAACTTTGTGGCTACTCCTCTTGCATGGTCTCCTTAAGCTCTCATGTGGTGTCTTCAATACCATAGCTGGTCCATTGGACCTTTACTAGGTAGATGGATTTTTTCCCGATAACTTTAACTTTTCAGCCCAGTATGCACACTAGATCCACTCAAAAATCCCCTTCATGCTCCACCTAGACCACGGTCCAATCAATCACGTGGTTCAGATCAAGAACATATTTCTTAAATAAAGGCATATGAAATACATTATGAATTCTCATAGATGTAGGAAATGCAAGCATGTATGCAACTAGGCCTATCTTCTCTAGAACTTCAAATGGCCCACAATATATTGCTACCAACTTTTGACAACTTCCCAATCTTAGCGAGATCCTTTTAGCCTTTACTTTTAAAAATACATGCTCACACACTTTGAATTCCATGTACGTATTCCTTTTATCTGTATAACTCATTTTCATGTCCCATGCAACTTTTAAATTATTCCTGATATTTACCATCTGATATTCCATTTCTCTTATAAATTCTATCCCAATCACTGCTCTATCTATTGGGTTGTCCCAACTTACTAGCATGTTGCATTTTCGACCATACAAAGCTTCAAATTTGCTCATCTTCGAAAATTCTTGAAACCCATTATTGTAAAAAAAATTAACCAAATAAAGATAGTCTTCTCAGGTGGAAGGATTTCTTATCACATGCATTCTCAACATGTATTCAATTATCTGTTTGGTCTTCTATGTCTTCCCATCAAACTTTGGATAACATGTTGTACTAAAATTCAAATTAGTCCCAAATCCCTTAAAAAAACCCTTCCAGAAGTTGGAAGTGAACTTGGGATCTCTATATGACACTATGGCCTTAGGCACACCATGTAGTTTGGAAATTTTCCTCATTAAAATATTTGCAATATTGGCTACCTTGTGTGTCATTTTCACTGGTATAAAATGTGCAACATTTGTAATCGTTTCCATCACTACCATGATGGAATCATGCTACATTGTTTTGCTTACCAACTTGGTGATAAAATCTATTGTAACTACCTCCCATTTCCATTCAGAAATGGGCAATAGATGTAACAATATCACTAGATTATTCTTTTCACTCATCTCTTTCTAAAATTCCATGCACATGTCTATGTAATCATCCATATCCTTCTTCATTACAGGCTTGAAATACTGGTGTCTTATGTCTAGAATTATCTTTTGGTATCTTGGATGACCATCATATGATACATTCTGCATCTCTTTCAGCACTATATTTCTCAATTCTTCATTGTTAGGAACATAAAATGTGTCCCTGAACAAGAGGATTCCATCCTCTTCCTTCCTATAATATTTAAACTTCAGAGGTACATATTCCTACTGTAAGTCTTCTGTAACTTGTGCATAATGTTGATCTGATGCTATGTAACTTCCAAAATTATAGTTTTTAAATATGAAGAACACATTCTCATAGTTGTAGCATGCATTTTATGCACCCTCTTGTTAAGTGCATCGACCACTTCATTTTCCTTTCCCTTGATGTGATTGATGTTGAAGTCATATTCACTGAGAAATTTTAGCCATCTAGTATGTCTGGATTTTAGGAATTTAGTGTTGGATATTCAAACAAGTGTTTCAGATCGCTATGATTTTTCTTCTACTCAAATTTTATACCCATGAGATAATGCCTCCACATTTTTAAGGCATGAACTATGGCCACCAACTCCAAGTCATGGGTAGAGTAATTTATTTCATGCTCCTTAAGCTTCCTTGCATCATAACGTATGACATGCCCATTTTGTGTAAGGACTCCACCAAGCCCTTCCTTCCATGCATCTGTGCACACAAAAAAATCCTCATTTGGATCTGCAACCTTTAAAATTAGTTTAATGGTCAACAACTCCTTCAAGTGATGGAAATTGTCCTCACACTTGGAAGTCCATTCAAGCTATGTTCCCTTCTTCTGTAGTGAATTGGTTAGATGTGTGACCTTGGTTAAAAATTCAATGGATCTCCTATAGTATGCAACCAGTCCTATAAAGGATCTCACTTCTGAAACATTCTTTAGTGTTAGCCAAATTTTGATTGATTCAATCTTCTCAAGTTCCACTGCTATTCCTTTCTCTGAGATGATGTCGCCCAAATAATGAATTTTACTTTGATGTAAAGTGCACTTAATTAACTTGGAATACAATTGGTTCTCTCTCAACACCTATAGCACCATCCTTAAATGTTACTCATGTTCCTCCTCTATCTTGGAGTATATAAGAATATTATTCAAGAAGATAATAAGTGGTGCATTTGTCAAGCCAAATGGCACCACCACAAACTCACAATGGTCGTGCATTGTCTGGAATTTTGTCTTGTTTGTGTCTTCTTCACTTACTCTCACCTAATGGTAACCCAACCTTAGGTCAATCTTGGAAAATATCCTTCCCCTTTTCAGTTGATCAAAAATATCATCGATCCACGATAGAGGGTACTTGTTATTCATTGTAACCTTATTAAACTATCTAAATTTAATGAAAAACCTCAAAGTTCCATCCTTTTTCTTCACAAAAATCACTAGGGAACATCAAGGCGAGACACTTGGGCGTATGTATGCCTTCAAAAATTATTCTAGTTGCATCTATAAATATTTCAACTCTAGTGTGCTCACTCTATAGGGAGTTTTGAACACTAGGGAAGCTCCATGAATTAAGTCAATAGAGAATTCAATATCTCTCTTTGGTGGAAATCCTGACAGCTCCCCAAACACATCTTCATATTCCTTCAATATTGTATAGTATTCAAGGATTGGATCCTTATCCTTTGTTTGATCCTCCATATGGGTTGCATATATTTTCCACCCTTTTTTAAAACTTCTTTTTAACTGCAATGTTGAAATCTCTCTAACATATATTTTAATATGGCAAGGAAAGTTTAAAGTAAAAATATGGACACTAGAAGAGTGATCTCTATAGATATCACCATGATCCCTCTTCTAATATCACTCAACCTACAAGGTTGACACCTTAGTAAATAGATGAAAGGATAACAAAGGGACTATGTTTCAATTGTGATAGAAAGTATAGTAAGGGGAATAAATGTGGTGAGAAGATATTATTATGCATAGATTGTGAAGAAGAAGAAGATAAAGAATTAGAACCATCGAAGGATTTAGAAATAGAAGAGACTACTCCAACCATATATTTTCATGCATTGGATAGCATCAGTACTCCACAACCCTCAAGTTAGAAGGATATATCAAAAATAGAAATGTAACAGTGTTGATTTATTTCAGTAGTACCCATAACTTCATTAATTGCAAATTAGTGAAACTTCTCAATTTTCTTGTATTTCAAGAACTGGATATTCAAGTAATGATTGCAGATGGATGTACCATAAATTGTTCTAGGAAGTGCCATAGTATTAAACTCAATATGGGGGTGTATTTATTGGATAGTCCCATGACTGAAATCTAAATGGGTGGTGTTGATGTTGTATCAACAATCCAATTGTTACAATCATTGGGAATAGTGACTTTTAATTTTCAACAAAATTTTCATGATATTTTACTTAGAAGGAAAATAAAATGAACTTGGAGGTATCCAATGGAATACATCTAAATCAATAAACTCTAACAACATTATAAAATTATTCAAAAAGGGACAACATGGTGTACTTGCACAAATGTGCTCACTAGAAGTTCACACATCTAGACATTATGTTCCAGTGAATATCCAAAATGTTATTGACAATCATTTCAAGGTATTTGAAGAGATTCATAAGGTTCTTCCACTTGATAGAGATCATGCTATGCATTTGTAACTAGGAAGTGTACCACCTTATATTAGGCCTTACAGGTATCCATATGCACAAAAGAGTGATATTGAGTGTATGATTCAAGAACTATTAGAGGCCGAATCATTCAACCTATCCAAAGTGATTTATCTTTTCCAATGGTGATGGTTATAAAAAAGGATGGTTCATGGCCTATGTGTCCAAATTATAGGCATCTCAACAAAATGACCATGAAATATAAGTTTCTTATTCCTGGCATTGATGAATTATTAGATGAATTGCAAGGAGTGATTTTTTACTAATTTGGATCTCCACTCTGGATATCATCAAAACATAATGAGGAAAGAAGACACTCCAAAAATGTCCTTTAGAACACATAAATATCATTACGAGTTTTTGGTGATTCCATTTTTCCTTTCTAATGCACCTTCAACATTTCAAATATTGAGAATTCTATTTTCAAACCCTTACTCAGAAAATTTGTGTTAGTATTTTTTGACGATATACTAATCTACATCAAATTGTGGAAAGAGAATGTACAACATGTTGACATGGTGTTAAAACCTTCGTAAGAGAAACAATTATATGAAAATATTTCCAAGTGTTCCTTTGGGGTTCAAGAAGTGGAATATCAAGGTCATAGTGTATCTCACGAACGTGTCAAAATGGACCCTAACAAAACTAAAGCTATGATGTAATGGCCAATTATGAAAATATTGAAGACTCTTAGAGGATTCTTAGGATTGAATGGATATTACTGTGAGTTTTTAAAAAACTATGGTCAAATAGTAGCACCTATAATAGTGTTAAAAAAAGAAGCATTTTCTTGGACTCAATAAGAAACCAACAATTTTGAAAAGCTTAAGGAAGCTATGTGTATGACTCATGTCCTGACCACACCTGACTTCACAAAAACCTTTATTGTGGAATGTGATTCCTAGGTACATGGAATTGGTGCAATTTTAATGAAAGAAGGAAGGCCCCTTGCCTATGCAATTAGCCAACTTAAAGGAAATAACTTACTCAAAAGCATTTATGAAAAAGAAGACATGGTGCCCTTACCTAATAGGAAGACATTTCAAGATAAAAACATATCATCATAGTTTGAAGTACTTCTTGAAAAAAAATTTATCTTTATAATATAAACAAAAATGGGTTACAAAGGTTCTAGGTTATGACTTTGAAATTATCTACAAAAGAGGAAAACAAAATATGGTAGAAAATGCATTTTTAAGGAAAGAAAAAGACACAGAGGGTTCGCTATGTGTTATTTCAATTCCACAATATGATTGAAAGGAAGAAGCAAGGATGGAATGGAAGCAAGATCAAAAGGTATGCAATATCATTCAACAACTACAAGAGGACCCAAGTGCATTAGACCAATTTGTGTGGAAGAATTATTTACTGTGGTAGATCACTTATATTTATGTAAGAATCGCCAACTCAAATAGGAGGTCCTTTTTGAATTGCACACTTCTCCTATAAGAGGACATCCAGGGTTCTTGAAAACTTACCATAGGATCAAGAACGACTTTTTCTAGGAAGGTCTTAAAACTGATGTTCAAAAATTTGTGTTTGTATGTTTGGTTTTCCAACAAAATAAAGGAGATACAATAGAGACCTCAGGTCTCCTACAACCATTAGTTATACCAAGTCAAAATTGCGAATAGGTTTTAGTAGATTTTATTATAGTTCTGTTGGAAAAACATGATCATGGAGAAATAAAATATAATAAATGTGGAAATAAAACACATCAGATACACAATACAATAGAGACACAGTTATATGTGGTTCACCTAGTGTGAGCTATGTCCACTAGATAAATTTCCAGGTCCTTCCTTTATTATTATCCAACAAATGAAGGGACACAACCTACAACACACCCATTGTAACTTCCTCTTCTTTCTCTCATAGTATCCTCTCTCAGAATACAATATTCGCAATAATACATAGCTCCAATACATTTCCCTCCTAAGAGAGGGTTTCCTTATAGGTCAAAAAAACCTAACATAACTTCTATCGTCATATATATGACCTTACAATGAACAGTCTATATTTACAATGAAATTACAATATACATTTACAAGGAAATTTTTCCTTCAGGGGCTCGCTTGCCCCCAGACCCCATAGAGGGGGAAACCCCCCTATGCACTCCCCCGCGTGGAGGTTTGTACATTCTTCCAGGGTGTAAAGTCTTCATGGTGTATAAACATGACTAAAAACAAAGACCTCTGAATCCGGAAGATAATCAGGCTCCACAACCAACAAGGCCTACCCAATTCCAAAGGAAATAATTTCATCATGGTAGTAATGGATCAACTCACAAAGTATGCCCATTTTTTCTCCCTTTCTCATCCTTTTAAGGAAAGTACAATAGCCACAACATTCATGGAAAAAATTCATAAGCTACATGAAATCCCTCAAATAATTGTAAGTGATAAAGATCCCATTTCACTGCAAATTTTTGGACTGGATTATTTTCTTGTTTTTGTACTCAATTGGCTCACAGCTCGTCTTACCGTACTTAATTTGATGGGAAAACTGAGATTATGAATAAATGTCTAGAAGGGTATCTTCGTTGCTTTATATCATGTTACCCCCCCATGCCTAGGGGTAACTGGAGGAGATCATATCTCAAGGCCCACAATGGAGAACATGATCTACACCATGATGATGATGATCAACATGTCCATAGATGGCATCCCATCATTCCCCCTCATTTTCCTCCAATTTGGATCAACCAAGGCTCATCACATTCAAGAAACCCATAATATGGGAGATGGTAAGCTATTGTCACCATGAGGTATGTTAGACCTTCTTTCATGAAAAAAAGTTGTGCTTAATTTGTCAGGCATGTGAATGTGGATCTTTGGTTGAAGTTGGATAATGGATCACTGGTTTGGGAAATTGTGTTAGTTTCCTTGTTTCACCTTGGTGTTCAGCTTCTATGCCCTATTCCTATGTTGTCACCACCCAGGAAAAAGGGGTAATACTTGGGGGCCTTTCCAAGGGTAACATTCCACTCTCGATCATACTTGACACGTTCCATCCTAGATCCTCTCATATTGTACTAAACTTCATCTATGGTCCATTCTCTCATGAGAAGGGTTGAAGGCCCAAAGGTTTATCCACAACTGTTATAAAAGAATAATAAAATGGTGATATAAAATAAAGTGAACATATCAAAAAAGGACGACCAAAATTCAATCCAACTTGAGCTCTACTCATTCAGTTCTCACCCAGCTCACAAAAAAGTGATTCTAAAGCTTGAATCCTTTTAAATCGGACTAGAAAATATAATATAAGAAGCAAGGATTGAAAATATGGCTAATAAATGGGTTTTGAAAAAGGTGGCACAAAAATATTGGGTAACTCAAGAGCAAGTGCACAATTCACAAAGACGCTCATAGATATGGATTAACACCAGAAGCCATGAAGTAACCCCCTAAACAATGTCATTTTCACACTTACGTTTGGTGAGTTTTTACTTTCCCTTGTCACTCTCAGGACCTATCCCTCTACCTAGGTTATTTTATTTCCTATCTAGCAGGAACACCTAATAAGGTTGGATGAATACCCTCCCATACTTAAACTTGGTAACTCACATGGGGAATTGGGATGGTGTGATTCTTAAAGGGGATACTAAGGTGAATTATATTGCATGGATTATGTATTAAGTTGCAACTTACTTTGCATGTTTTAAGGACTAATATTTCTTATGAACTTTGGCTAACCATATCTTATACTTTGGCTTGTTTTGGATGCTCCTGACATGATTCTTAAGGTACATCATGGGCTTGTAACTAGGATGTTGTGCTTTTATTGCAAGAATTTGGAACATGTGATGGAGAGAAGTGGTTCATCCAATGACTCACCACCCTTAGAAAGTGGTTCTCACATTCTCATAAGCTTGTATGATGGATATATTGGATTGGTTTGAGTAGTTCCGGTCACTATGCCACATTTATGGGTTGGAATCCCCACAGGATGGGAAAAGTACCCTGGGGATTTGGTGCATAGAGGATGGAGGATGTTACAGTAGCAGGTGTTTGGATGTCACTTGGAGATGCAGTTGCATCCCTTATAGACTTGTACATTTCCTTTGGAGGTCATTGACGTCATCCTTCTATCCCTTAACGCCATCCTTGGCCAGGGTTTTGGTGGATGGATGGGTACTGGAGATGATTGACATGGATTTGGGCGAGGAGACGCCTCACTTCACACTCTTTCATCCTCAGAGTATGTCACTTGGCCTTTGGATACCCAATGTTTTTCTTTGGAGGCAAGACATCACCCTCTCTTAGCATGACATCATCCTTCTAGCACATGACATCACCTTTTTAGGGTTTATTATGTTGTTTTGTATTTTTTCATATTGTTAGGGGAAAATTAAGGGGTCAACCCCACTTATATTTTATTTTTGAAAAATTATGTTGAGGTTGGCTCATATAAAAAGGCAAGCCTCATATTCATTTTTGGATCATCACTTCTCACCTTGGTGAGATATACTTTTGAAATTTTCTCCCTTTTGGGGTTACTAGATCTCATAAACTGATGTGCTTGGCTTGGAAAAGATTCTTGTGGATGGTTTTGCTAATTTTGGATGGGAATTTTTGCAATTAGTGTTTTATCTCATGGTTTCTTGGTGAATTAAATGAATTTTATGCAATTTTATTCTTATGCTATTAATGTTCCATGGTAAATTTGTTATTTCATGCTAGACATATTGCTTGGTGAAACCCTAAGAAAGGAACATAAGTTCTTCTTTCTCTCACGAGGTAATTTGGTCCAAAATTTTTGAAAGAATCCTTTCTAGGGTTAGACTCCTAAATCCTTAAACTGTTAGCACTTTAGGACTTGCTCTAGACTTTTGATTTTGACCTAGTTGAAGCTACATAAAGGGAGAAATGTTTTATAGGGCCCAAACATGCTTGCACCCTAGAAATCCTTCTCCTCAAGATTTAAACCCTAAGGCCCTAATGTGATATAACGTTAGAGTTTGAATCCTACCTATTGGTTTCAAGTAGGTCATTATCCAAGCCTAGTTGCATTTTTTGTTGTAAGACTTTGTAACCCTTGAAAGACACTAGTCTTAAAACATTTTCATGGTGAATTTATCAACAAAATATTTCTCTCAACTCTCTCAAGCATTCTAAAAACCTAAATAACACTAACAATGGTGAACTTTTTGGATAATTTGATTTTGTTACAAAAGTTTTCTCCAACCATCCGATAACACTTTTATTTGTTGCATAAACTTTTGTAAAGGTGGCCTAACTCACTCAGGAATTTCATCTAACAATTGGATAATTTTCTAGTGGATGAATGTTAAGTTTTAATGGTCAACAGATTTGAATTCCTATAGATTATATCTACCAAGATGCCCAAAATAACAAGGCAACATGATTTCATCATGGTAGTGGTCGACAAGGTTACAAAGGTTGTGCATTTCATACCAATAAAAATAATTCACAAGGAACCTAATATTGCAGAATTTTATATAAAAGAGATTGCCAGGATACATGTTGAAGAATTATGTGGAAAATTTATGTTGAGGTTGGCTCATATAAAAAGGCAAGCCTCATTTTCATTTTTGGATCATCACTTCTCACCTTGGTGAGATATACTTTTGAATTTTTTCCCTTTTGGGGTTACTACCTCTTCTAAATGGATGCGCTTGGCTTGGAGAGGATTCGTGTGGATGTGTTTGCTAATTTTGGATGGGAATTTTTTTGATTAGTGTTTTGTCTCATGGTTTCTTGGTGAAGTAAGTGAATTTTATGAAATTTTATTCTTATGCTATTAATGTTCCATGTTAATTTTTTTATTTCATGCTAGACATATTTCTTGGTGAAATATTAAGAGAGGAACATAAGTGCTTCTTTCTCTCACGAGGAAATTTGGTCCAAAATTTGTGAAAGAATCCTTGCTAGAGTTAGACTCCTAAATCCCTAAACTGCTAAAACTTTAGGATTTTATCCCTATACTTTTGATTTTGACCTAGTTGAAGCTACAAAAAGGGTGAATTTTTTTCTGGGGCCCAAACATTCTTGCACCCTAGAAATCCTTCTCCTCAATATTTAAATCCTAAGTCCCTAATGTGCTATAACCTTAGATTTGGAAGCCTAGTTGCATTTGTTTTCATAAGAGTCCATAACCCTTGAAAGACACTAGTTTGAAAGAATTCTCATGGTGAATTGATCAACAAAATATTTCTCTCAACTCTCTCAATCATTCTACTAACCTAACTAACACTAACATTGGTGAACTTGTTGGATAATTTCATGTTGTTACAAAAGTTTACTCCAACCATTTGATAACACTCTTATTTGTTGCATACGCTTTTGTAAAGGTGGCATAACTCACTTAGGAATTTCATCTAACAATTGGATAATGGTCTAGTGGATGAATGTTAAGTTTTAATGGTCAACAGATTTGAATGCCTATATATTATATTACCAAGCTTCCCAAAATAACAAGGCAACATGATTTCATGATGGTAGTGGTGGAAAAGCTTACAAAGGTTGTGCATTTCATACCAGTAAAAATAACTCACAAGGAATATAATATTGCGGAATTTTATATAAAAGAGATTGATAGGATACATAGTGTGCATTTAAAGGTAATAGTTTTAAACATAAATCCCAAGTTCCAATGACTTCTCACAGTTATTGGTTCAGTGAATATGAAAAGTATAAAGGTGGTGATGTCTTCCTAGGAGATGAATCAACAACCAAAATAATGGGATGTGAAAGGGTTACGATGTTGCTGAAAGATGGAAGGATTAGAACTCTCTCTGGAGTTCTGCACATCCCAGATCTATACAAGAGTTATGCACATCCTAGATCTAGACAGGAGCCTAATATCTGTAAGTAAGTTGGATGATGCAGGTGTGGATACTTTATTGGGAAAGGGAACTTGCAAGATGGTCAAAGGAGCAATGGTGTTGATGAGAAGAGTTAGATGTGGAAATCTATACAAGTTGTTGCGAAGCACTTATATTGGTGGGTGTAACAATTTAATTGTCCCTGAGCATAGAAATAAAGAAGACAAGATCCATATTATCCATGGAAAGAATACCATGATATGGCATCAAAAGATAGGACATATTGGAGAAAAGGTCCTTTGAACACTACACGATAAAGTTATGGTTGAAGGTATGTCTAATTGCACCCTAGATTTTGATTTCTATTAACATTGCATATATGGTAAGAAAAAACGAGTAATATTTCCATCTGGTGCTACAAGAACAAAGAGGATATTAGAGTTGATACACAGTGATTTGTTTGGACCTATGCCTGTTCCATCACTATGTAAATATGTGTATTATGTTTTATTCATAAATGATTTCTCAAGGAACACATGGATTTATTTTCTTAGGAAGAAACTTGAGGTATTTGATAAATTTAAAGAGTTTAAGGCTCTGGTAGAAAATCATACAGAGAAAAAAATAAAGGTGATGAGGACAGATAATGGTGGAGAATTCCATGTGAATGAATTTGAAGAGTTATATAATAAGTTTGGTATAGAAAGGTAGAAGACTAATCCATACACACCTAAACATAATGGGGTTGCAGAAATGATGAACAAGATGTTGATGGAAAAAACAAAGAGCATGCTTAGTGGTGTCGGGTTAGGACATTAATTCTGGGCAGAGGTAGTCGATACTGCATGTTACCTGTTAAATAGATCACCCTCGTCAGCGTTGGTGGAAAAAACTCAGCATGAGGTATGGATTGGTAAGAAACCCTCTCTTGAATATCTTATAGTATTTGGTTGTGATGCTTATCTACATGTTCCAAAAGAAAATAGGAGTAAGTTGGATAATAA
>ML782283.1:435829-460098 GCA_009831015.1 Picea engelmannii
TTAAAATACTTTGAGTTACAAAAAAAAAGTTTTACCCAAAAGAAAAAATTACTGCATAAAGAGAAAACAATTTTTTTTTTATGACAACAATCCAATGCTATCATAATCTTCTTGCAATATTTTGCCAGGTGATGTCATCTCTATGATGGCTCCTAATGTTTACCCCAAGATAGTATTTGCAGATAAATAATGCAACTTATGAGGAATTGATTAATATATATCCATTTGAGCACTGTCTGTAAACTATTGCCTGCAAAATATTTTGATTGGTATCCATTAGTGGACGCTAACCTTTCAACATATTCTCCAATGAATCCTTATCCTTTTACGATTTTTTTTGTTGCTTCATTGTCTATTTCAAATACTTCACCATATTTTCAACGCAGAGTAGATTTCAGTCAACTTAATTACCAAATCATTTTTCTCAAAGCTTAGTCAACAACTTACACGATCAATATTTGTTGTAGATTTACTCACTAGTCCACGCACTCCACGTGCAATTTCTAGCAGCAGATTGATCCTTTTTCTTGTCAATTATTTTATGTCTGTCGAACGTACATAGGAGACAAATTGAGGTGTTGTGAATCCATCAATTAAACCCTACTTTTGAGATTTCTTCTTGTTGGTGACGAAAGTGGGAGGATATTTTGGTCATTCATGTGCAACGCTTGCTTCAAGGTACACGATTTCAGGTAATAGGTTGTAAAATTAGCATGATTTCCGATGGTTTATTTCCTTTAAAGAAAGGGCTAGATTCAGTATACACAGCTCACAATTAGAGAAAACGATTCGATCGAATCAATGAGCAGTTTACTGATGGGATGCACCCACGTTTTTTCTTTGCCTGTAACACTGGGATCGCTTTCTCTGATCAACTAATATTCTCTTCAATTCAGCTACATTACTGGAGCTATGATACCACAATAATGGCAGAAGTGTCCTCAGACACACACTTTTATTAAATAGGAAAAGAAATTACATAAGAGAATTTGCAAGAGTTTACACCCAAACAACTCAACACTCTTGCAATGAGCTATATATAAGCTAATTGTCCTAAAAAACTCTAGATATGGATCACGTATTAAATAAAAAAGTGTCAATTTACAATAAATGTTATCTTAACAATCTTCTAACTATACTCCTAATTTAGAGCCTAAGATGCAACACCTTTTTTAAAGTCATATCTTTTACAACAATAATCCATTTCTAAATGTCTCCATTTATTAATCAAATGTTCTAGATTATTTATTTAATATCCTAAATTAATAATCATTTTATTCTAACTTATTAAACTATGATATTTGTATTTTGGATTATCTAACAACGTTCTTTTACTTTTAAAAAATTAGCACAATAACTGGGAAAAACCTTGGGAAAACCCTCTAGTGGAAAAACCCAACAAACTTCCTCAATATAGATTCAGAAACCAAGAACAATGTCTCTCTCTCCAAGAGAGAACTAACAAAGCAGAAGATCCTTCTCAAACCTTTACTAGGGAAGAGTAGCACACCACATAACCGATATATACCCAAGAAGTAGACTAAGCTCCTCCACAATGTCACCTCCTAGATACAGTAGTGTCTCCCTCTAAAACTTGTGCACTTCTCTTCTTAGCTACAGAGATTTTGTTATGTGTGTACAAATGAGGTGCTAGCCTCCCTTATAAATAGTAGTTGGCCAGCCTAAAATTAGTTCTGGGCCGACCTAACACTTTATATTTCTATTTTACATTTTACTTCTCAAGGTAAAATAGGGACAACTTTTACTAAGGAACAATAGGGACAACTTAAAAAATATAATATAATAATATTCTTTAGGGTTTTGTCTTGGTCAAATACAATAAGAATATCTTCTGGAGCTAGTCAAAATTCAACACTCCCTCTTAACAAGGAAGGTATTCTTCTTGTCACGATCATCATCACGGATCTATATATCATAACAAGTTTTTCACTTTCACTAGAGTAGCATACCATCCTTTGCTAGAGTAGCATACCAACCTATTTTGGGGTAGCATACTAGCTTGCATTGGAGTAGCATACCAACCTTCGTTGGGGTAACATACTATCCTGCGTTGGAGTAGCATACCAATCTGCGTTGGGGTAGCATATCGGCCTGAGTTGGAGTAGCATACCAACTTGCGCTGGGGTAACATACCATCCTATGTTGAATTAGCATACCAACCTGCAATGGGGTAGCATATGATCCTACGTTGGAGTAGCATACCAACCTACAATGGGGTAGCATACCAACCAGCATTGGAGTAGCATACCAGCTTGTGTTGAGGTAGCATACCAGTCTGCGTTGGAGTAACATACCAACCTACACTTGGGTAACATACCAGCTTGTGTTGGAGTATCATATGAACCTACACTGGGGTAACATAATAGCTTGTTTTGGAGTAGCGTACCAACCTCCATTGGGCTAGCTCCCACTACTGAGGATCACATCACTTTCTTCTACTAGGGAACACATCACTTCCCGCTACTGGGGAACACATCACTTCCCGCTATTGGGGAACACATCACTTCTCTCTATTGGTGAACAAATCACTCCCTCTCACGAGGGAAAATCCTTCTAGACCACACCAAGCTTGTCTCTGAAGTACTCAAACTTCACTCTAGAAAGAGGCTTAGTCAACACAATAGCTACCTTCTTTTCAGTAGGAACATACTGGAGATTTACTTCTTCCTTCTATATCATATCTTAGATATAATGGTACTTGATATTGATATGCTTGGACCTAGCAAGGCACACTAGGTTCTCTGACAAATTTATGCAACTCTTGTTCTCACAAAAGATACAGGTCGCCTCCAACTCGAGATCAAACAATCATGTAATCAAATTTTGAAGCCACACTCCTTCGCCACAAGATGAACATGATACTATATACTCTTCCTGTGCATAAATGAGTGCCACACAAGTCTTCTTCCTACCGATCCATGAGATCACAACTGATCCCAAACTGAAGCAACATCTAGATGTACTCTTCCAGTTTGTAACACTTCTTGCCCAATCTGAATCTATGTATCCCTGCAATATTATCTCACAATTTGAGGTATATCTGAGTCCATAATCAATTGTACCCTTCAGGTACCCCATCACATGTTTTACCACAATTAGGTGAATATTTCTAGGCTCAACCATATACAAATTCAATGTGTTCACTGCAAAACACATATCTGGTCTCGTGTTCATCAAGTACATCAAAAAACCAATCATCTTCCCATATATGGTGACATCCACTATCTCTTAATTTGTATCACACAACCATTTTAATTCCGCCACCATTGGTGTAGATATGGCCTTACAATCCAACATCCCAAACCTCTTCAGGATCTACACTACATATTTTCCTTTATTAAGGAAAATCCCATCTAGTCTCTTCCATACCTCTAGACCAAAGAAGTAATGCATCATGTCTAGGTCCTTCATCTTGAATTCTAAAGCAAGATTCCTCTTACTCTCAGCGATGAGCTTTTCATTTCCTATCAGAAATAGAGCATCCACGTATAGTAGCAATATCATAGTTTGACCATCCACAACCTTGAAGTAAAGGCTGGAATATGTTGTACTCTTGGTGAAACCCAATATCATTAGGAAACTGTTTATCCAACATATCATGTCCTATGTGTCTACTTCAGCCCATACAAATCCTTCTTCAATCTACAGACATGAGACTCCTTCTCATGTATCTTGTGGCTTCTCTATGTACACTTCTTATGATTATTGGAGAAAGTATCTCGTCATAATATTCTCGCTCTTTCTGGGAGAATCGTTTGGACACAAGTCAATATTTGTACATCTTTATACTATTATCCAAAACATGCTTGATATGGTAGATCAACCATGGAAGTCGCCATTGAATTCCCTTCTGGTCTCAAGGAAAAATCCATATCCCAATCCTTATGATCGGCTTCCTCCTCTGTCACTGAAACAATTTCTATTGAAGCAAGGGAGTCCTCCCAGTATATATCACATCTCCTAGAATTCTTTGAAGCTACGATCTAGCCTCCTCAACCCATGGAATCAATCTATCAGTCCTAGAGGATTTCTCTTTCTTCCATCTGAATTTGTGGAGGAATACTTTCTGAATAAAAGTCTCTGATCCACTAACTCTTGCTGATATCAGGCTCACTTTGAGTCTTCAAGCTCCCTCTGAAGCTTGAATCCCTCTAAGCCTATATAATATTCATATCCATATACTCCCTCCATGTGTGTTGATTTTTTTTGAAGTCTCCTTTAAATGGTCCTAGAAAGGCTACTCCTCCCTTTGAACTCTAGCTCCTTCTGAGATGGTACTTGGTGGGGTCGGCTTCCTCACCATTGGTGGAGCCATATTCTCCTCATGATATGGCTCATCAATGCCATATATTTTTGCATCCTGCAAAGTGACACGGAACCACACCGGTCTCTTCTTGGTTACTGTAATGATTTTGGGTAGGCCCTTCTGGCTCTACTGATTCTTCTTCTTCTTCGGTACATGAATGTATACGGTAATGTATATAAATCCTTCCACGTCTCAAGCTAGAGACCATCTAATATGTTACCTCCTGCAACTGTCACTATAGCTCTCTTCATGGTTATCACCTATGACCTACTTGGAACAAGAACAACAAGCGAGAAACAATAGACAAGAATAATACTTTTATAATAATAATAAAAACAATATCAAGAACAATCGTCACAATTGCCCAAAACAAGAACAACAAGCGAGAAACAATAGACATGAATAATACTCTTTATAATAATAATAAAAACAATAGCAAGAACAATCGTCACAGTAGCTCCTTTAGAGTTATCACGTGTGACCTTCCTAGAACAAGATCCAAAAAATAATAAATACAATAATAAGAATTTTAGAACAACACTCTTTTAGTGTTGTGATCAATCATTTATGCATGGTAACCTGGAAACAAAATAAGAAGTTTCTCCTAGAGGATATGTTAGTTATATCTAGTAGACACTTACAATAAGAATTTATATCAATAGTGCTGACATGCTACCAAGTATTCATTGTAACTAACAATAATAGAACTTTTCAAATATTTATATCACAACTATAGTTTACTATAGTGTAGCAGTTATCAAACTTGATATGTGCAAATTTGAATCTTATCAATTTAATAAATAAATCCTGGAACCTGGAGTCTTGTCCTCAAGAATGAGTGTTGTTTCTTTTCTTCCAAGCGTCCTTCACTCAAGATGACATGTATTCTCTTCAACCTGTCCCTTGTATTAATACAATATGTTTTTTAAGTCTTCTTCTTGTACTTTTCTTTGGCCTCATCTTCATCAGGTTCATGGACTTCTTCTTTTACAAAATATTCCCAGATCATTCTCTTCTAGAATGAGCATTACTCTATACTTCCATGCTCGGAAGTTGTCATCTCCTTCAAGCTTCTCATCAAGCTTGGTATTGGGTGCCATCCTATGCTTTAACGATACAATAAGGAGATAAAAAATTTCAAAGAAAGTTTTGTGCTTACTAGAGAGTGTTATGCCAATCTTACCAGTTCCAACTTCAATTTTGTAGTTGCCAAGACTAGGGTTTATGAGGAAACCCTAGTTTTTCAAAATTTGAATTTTGTAATTCTGCTCTAAGGGATATGTGTTCCCTCTCAAGGAAAGTTCCCTAGTAGTCTCACTTTTCCCAATGTCCTTGATAAATGTGGATGACATCAAATTATAGGGTTTATGCAGTTGCAACACCGGTTGCAGTTTACAAAACTTTGTCAAAATGAGAATATAACCATAGGGAGAGGTGTGCTAGGGTTAGGGGAGTCTTCTTATGCTCTTAGCTTCTCCAGAAAATTTTTTTGTGATATTTAAATTCCTTCTTTCAGGCCTGCTCTAAAAGAATGGTGAATTTTCATCTCAAGCAATTAACTAGATTGATGTTCTTTTACTTTTAAACAATTAGAAAAATAACTTCATATAAAGGATCATTGAAAGAATAACATACACAAGATTTACCCTGGGAAAAACCTCTAGGACAAAAACCCAACAAAATTCCTCAATATAGATTCAACAACCAAGAACAGTGCCTCTCTCTCTCTATGAGAGAACTAACAAACCAGAAGATCCTTCTCAAACCCTTGACTAGGGAAGAGTAGCTCACCACATAACCAATATATACCCGAGAAGTGGACAAAGATCATGCACAATGTCACCTCCTAGTTGCAGTGGTGTCTCCCTCTAATACTTGTGCACTTATCTTCTTAGCTACAGATCTTGTGTTGTGTGTGTACAAATGAGGCTCTAGACTCCCTTATAAATAGTAGTTGGCCAGCCTAAAATTAGGTCTGGGCCGACCTCACATTTTATCTTTCTATTTTACATTTTACTTGTCAAGGCACAATAGGGACGACTTTTACTAAGGCACAATAGGGTTGAATTAACAAATATAATAAAATAATATTATTTAGGGTTTTTTATTGGTCAAATACAATAAGAATATCTTTTGAAGCTACTCAAACTTCAACATCACTATGTTTGAATTCAACACATCTATTCACATAGTGCAAACTCGTACCACATTGATTGATTTGAAGACCTCGAGAATGTAGTAGCATCAACCTCTTTTATGTTGTTTCCTGGATTGCATTTGGACAATACCACTCCTCACATCAGTACTTGTGAAGGATCAATCATCCAATTCTTGCCTCCAGATATCCTTTAGTGATTTTGAGACATAGATCCACTATGTATCTCTTTCATGGTTATGATCTTTGTTTGACATGGATCCACTATGTATCTCTTTCATGGTTGGTTCTTGTTCTTATATTTTATTTTGTTGACCTTCACGCTGGCTTACTGCTCTTTGAAGACTTATAATGTATTTCAGCCATTACTAGTTCTTCTAAACTCACACATTAGGGGGCATATGTTATAGCATAAATTTCCACCATTGAAGCATTGATGATCTTATTGGCCTAGTCGTTATCCTTATATCCTCCTTGAGTCTCACAGTGAATAGAAGGTTGAGACCAACCTTTATAGTAGGATCTTGGGTGGAGGGACCCAGAGTATTTTTGACAGGACAATGCCATGATAGTACAAGTATACAATGTAATTTCTAGAGTGTTGAATATTTATAAGTTGTTCATTCCTTTGAAACATTGTGTTTGTAATGTTTGATTTGCAGTTACTTAACATGTGTTGTTTAAAAACATAGTTGCATTGTATTTATTTTATATTTATTCAAACTAACTTTATGTTATTAGTATAATAGCTTTCCTTGGAAGTTGGTCTACATATGTTTTGCAGGTTTCAAGAAAATCTATCGGGAAGAAGCGAGAAGATTCTAGAATTTGGGAACTACATTGAAAGTAGGATTGACAGTGAATTAATTTTTCTCCTTCTTGTGATAGTTATTTATTTTGGTTGAATTGGTTAGAGAATATTTGCATCTTGTTGTTGGAGTTTGTTTGTCTTATACAGTTATTGATTTGTTGCAGTTATCCCACAACTGTAGGGTATTTTCCCCGAAAGCAAAGGTTCATACACAATAATAATTTTAGAAAGTGGGTTGGGATTAATACACATGAAAAATTCCCCTTTGGACACGCCTCTCTTGTGGAAAATTAACCCCATGAATCCATCTATTTTCATCTGTAGTTGTTGATACATTTATTTTATTTTTATGATATACAATGTTTACATATTACATAGTTGGGTATGTGGTCATACATTGTATTTAAATTATATATATCTAAACTAGGGATTAAAATTGGGGATATTACATTCCCTTCCCCCCTACAATTTGCATTATCCTTGGTGCACAACACCATACCGAGATACATATACAAAATTTACATCATAGTACTTGATACGTTTTGCAAGTTCACAACTCCTGCAACAATTCCAACCAACAATCTATCATTCTGCTCAACCTACACAACTCAAGGAATTACACCCCCTTCTTTGCACTACATTCCCTTGGGATATACCACCTCCCTTATAGGGATCCACACAGGTCAGACATTAAATATCCAAGATGTGGCGCTAAGAACACCAACTGCCAAAATGGAGCCTTGCACACTTATATACAAATGTACATTCAATTTTCTTTAAAATTTACAAAACTTTGTGGCTACTCCTCTTGCATGGTCTCCTTAAGCTCCCATGTGGTGTCTTCAAGACCATAGCAGGTCCATTGGACCTTTACTAGGTAGATGGATTTGTTCCCGATAAATTTAACTTTTCAGCCCAGTATGCACACTAGATCCACTCGAAAATCCCCTTCATGCTCCACCTAGACCACGGTCCAATCAATCACATGGTTAGGATCAAGAACATATTTCTTAAATAAAGGCATATGAAATACATTATGAATTCTCATAGATGCAGGAAATGCAAGCATGTATGCAACTAGGCCTATCTTCTCTAGAACTTCAAATGGCCCACAATATATTGCTACCAACTTTTGACAACTTCTCAATCTTAGCGAGATCCTTTTATCCTTTACTTTTAAAAATACATGCTCACACACTTTGAATTCCATGTATGTATTCCTTTTATCTGTATAACTCATTTTCATGTCCCATGCAACTTTTAAATTATTCCTGATATTTACCATCTGATATTCCATTTCTCTTATAAATTCTATCCCAATCACTGCTCTATCTGTTGGGTTGTCCCAACTTACTAGCATGTTGCATTTTCGACCATACAAGGCTTCAAATTTGCTTATCTTCGAAAATTATTGACACCCATTATTGTAAAAAAAAACAACCAAATAAAGATAGTCTTCTCGCGTGGAAGGCTTTCCTATCACATGCATTCTCAACATGTATTCAATTATCTATTTGGTCTTGTATGTCTTCCCATCAAACTTTGGATAACATGTTGTACTAAAATTCAAATTAGTCCCAAATCCCTTAAAAAACCCCTTCCATAAGTTGGAAGTGAACTTGGGATCTCTATATGACACTATGTCCTTAGGCACACCATGTAGTTTGGAAATTTTCTTCATTAAAATATTTGCAATATTGGCTACCTTGTGTGTCATTTTCACTGGTATAAAATGTGCAACATTTGTAATCGTGTCCATCACTACCATGATGGAATCATGCTACATTGTTTTGCTTACCAACTTGGTGATAAAATCTATTGTAACTACCTCCCATTTCCATTCAGAAATGGGCAATAGATGTAACAATATCACTAGATTATTCTTTTCACTCATCTCTTTCTAAAATTCCATGCACATGTCTATGTAATCATCCATATCCTTCTTCATTACAGGCTTGAAATACTGGTGTCTTATGTCTAGAATTATCTTTTGGTATCTTGGATGACCATCATATGATACATTCTGCATCTCTTTCAGCACTATATTTCTCAATTCTTCATTGTTAGGAACATAAAATGTGTCCCTGAACAAGAGGATTCCATCCTCTTCCTTCCTATAATATTTAAACTTCAGAGGTACATATTCCTACTGTAAGTCTTCTGTAACTTGTGCATAATGTTGATCTGATGCTATGTAACTTCCAAAATTATAGTTTTTAAATATGAAGAACACATTCTCATAGTTGTAGCATGCATTTTATGCACCCTCTTGTTAAGTGCATCGACCACTTCATTTTCCTTTCCCTTGATGTGATTGATGTTGAAGTCATATTCACTGAGAAATTTTAGCCATCTAGTATGTCTGGATTTTAGGAATTTAGTGTTGGATATTCAAACAAGTGTTTCAGATCGCTATGATTTTTCTTCTACTCAAATTTTATACCCATGAGATAATGCCTCCACATTTTTAAGGCATGAACTATGGCCACCAACTCCAAGTCATGGGTAGAGTAATTTATTTCATGCTCCTTAAGCTTCCTTGCATCATAACGTATGACATGCCCATTTTGTGTAAGGACTCCACCAAGCCCTTCCTTCCATGCATCTGTGCACACAAAAAAATCCTCATTTGGATCTGCAACCTTTAAAATTAGTTTAATGGTCAACAACTCCTTCAAGTGATGGAAATTGTCCTCACACTTGGAAGTCCATTCAAGCTATGTTCCCTTCTTCTGTAGTGAATTGGTTAGATGTGTGACCTTGGTTAAAAATTCAATGGATCTCCTATAGTATGCAACCAGTCCTATAAAGGATCTCACTTCTGAAACATTCTTTAGTGTTAGCCAAATTTTGATTGATTCAATCTTCTCAAGTTCCACTGCTATTCCTTTCTCTGAGATGATGTCGCCCAAATAATGAATTTTACTTTGATGTAAAGTGCACTTAATTAACTTGGAATACAATTGGTTCTCTCTCAACACCTATAGCACCATCCTTAAATGTTACTCATGTTCCTCCTCTATCTTGGAGTATATAAGAATATTATTCAAGAAGATAATAAGTGGTGTATTTGTCAAGCCAAATGGCACCACCACAAACTCACAATGGCCATGCATTGTCTGAAATTTTGTCTTGTTTGTGTCTTCTTCACTTACTCTCACCTAATGGTACCTTAGGTCAATCTTGGAAAATATCCTTCCCCTTTTCAGTTGATCAAAAATATCATCGATCCACGATAGAGGGTACTTGTTATTCACTGTAACCTTATTAAAATATCTAAATTTAATACAAAACCTCAAAGTTCCATCCTTTTTCTTCACAAAAATCACTAGGGAACATCAAGGCGAGACACTTCGGCGTATGTATGCCTTCAAAAATTATTCTAGTTGCATCTATAAATATTTAAACTCTAGTGTGCTCACTCTGTAGGGAGTTTTGAACACTAGGGAAGCTCCATGAATTAAGTCAATAGAGAATCCAATATCTCTCTTTGGTGGAAATCCTGACAGCTCCCCAAAGACATCTTCATATTCCTTCAATATTGTATAGTATTCAAGGATTGGATCCTTATCCTTTGTTTGATCCTCCATATGGGTTGCATATATTTTCCACCCTTTTTTAAAACTTCTTTTTAACTGCAATGTTGAAATCTCTCTAACATATATTTTAATATGGCAAGGAAAGTTTAAAGTAAAAATATGGACACTAGAAGAGTGATCTCTATAGATATCACCATGATCCCTCTTCTAATATCACTCAACCTACAAGGTTGACACCTTAGTAAATAGATGAAAGGATAACAAAGGGACTATGTTTCAATTGTGATAGAAAGTATAGTAAGGGGAATAAATGTGGTGAGAAGATATTATTATGCATAGATTGTGAAGAAGAAGAAGATAAAGAATTAGAACCATCGAAGGATTTAGAAATAGAAGAGACTACTCCAACCATATATTTTCATGCATTGGATAGCATCAGTACTCCACAACCCTCAAGTTAGAAGGATATATCAAAAATAGAAATGTAACAGTGTTGATTTATTTCAGTAGTACCCATAACTTCATTAATTGCAAATTAGTGAAACTTCTCAATTTTCTTGTATTTCAAGAACTGGATATTCAAGTAATGATTGCAGATGGATGTACCATAAATTGTTCTAGGAAGTGCCATAGTATTAAACTCAATATGGGGGTGTATTTATTGGATAGTCCCATGACTGAAATCTAAATGGGTGGTGTTGATGTTGTATCAACAATCCAATTGTTACAATCATTGGGAATAGTGACTTTTAATTTTCAACAAAATTTTCATGATATTTTACTTAGAAGGAAAATAAAATGAACTTGGAGGTATCCAATGGAATACATCTAAATCAATAAACTCTAACAACATTATAAAATTATTCAAAAAGGGACAACATGGTGTACTTGCACAAATGTGCTCACTAGAAGTTCACACATCTAGACATTATGTTCCAGTGAATATCCAAAATGTTATTGACAATCATTTCAAGGTATTTGAAGAGATTCATAAGGTTCTTCCACTTGATAGAGATCATGCTATGCATTTGTAACTAGGAAGTGTACCACCTTATATTAGGCCTTACAGGTATCCATATGCACAAAAGAGTGATATTGAGTGTATGATTCAAGAACTATTAGAGGCCGAATCATTCAACCTATCCAAAGTGATTTATCTTTTCCAATGGTGATGGTTATAAAAAAGGATGGTTCATGGCCTATGTGTCCAAATTATAGGCATCTCAACAAAATGACCATGAAATATAAGTTTCTTATTCCTGGCATTGATGAATTATTAGATGAATTGCAAGGAGTGATTTTTTACTAATTTGGATCTCCACTCTGGATATCATCAAAACATAATGAGGAAAGAAGACACTCCAAAAATGTCCTTTAGAACACATAAATATCATTACGAGTTTTTGGTGATTCCATTTTTCCTTTCTAATGCACCTTCAACATTTCAAATATTGAGAATTCTATTTTCAAACCCTTACTCAGAAAATTTGTGTTAGTATTTTTTGACGATATACTAATCTACATCAAATTGTGGAAAGAGAATGTACAACATGTTGACATGGTGTTAAAACCTTCGTAAGAGAAACAATTATATGAAAATATTTCCAAGTGTTCCTTTGGGGTTCAAGAAGTGGAATATCAAGGTCATAGTGTATCTCACGAACGTGTCAAAATGGACCCTAACAAAACTAAAGCTATGATGTAATGGCCAATTATGAAAATATTGAAGACTCTTAGAGGATTCTTAGGATTGAATGGATATTACTGTGAGTTTTTAAAAAACTATGGTCAAATAGTAGCACCTATAATAGTGTTAAAAAAAGAAGCATTTTCTTGGACTCAATAAGAAACCAACAATTTTGAAAAGCTTAAGGAAGCTATGTGTATGACTCATGTCCTGACCACACCTGACTTCACAAAAACCTTTATTGTGGAATGTGATTCCTAGGTACATGGAATTGGTGCAATTTTAATGAAAGAAGGAAGGCCCCTTGCCTATGCAATTAGCCAACTTAAAGGAAATAACTTACTCAAAAGCATTTATGAAAAAGAAGACATGGTGCCCTTACCTAATAGGAAGACATTTCAAGATAAAAACATATCATCATAGTTTGAAGTACTTCTTGAAAAAAAATTTATCTTTATAATATAAACAAAAATGGGTTACAAAGGTTCTAGGTTATGACTTTGAAATTATCTACAAAAGAGGAAAACAAAATATGGTAGAAAATGCATTTTTAAGGAAAGAAAAAGACACAGAGGGTTCGCTATGTGTTATTTCAATTCCACAATATGATTGAAAGGAAGAAGCAAGGATGGAATGGAAGCAAGATCAAAAGGTATGCAATATCATTCAACAACTACAAGAGGACCCAAGTGCATTAGACCAATTTGTGTGGAAGAATTATTTACTGTGGTAGATCACTTATATTTATGTAAGAATCGCCAACTCAAATAGGAGGTCCTTTTTGAATTGCACACTTCTCCTATAAGAGGACATCCAGGGTTCTTGAAAACTTACCATAGGATCAAGAACGACTTTTTCTAGGAAGGTCTTAAAACTGATGTTCAAAAATTTGTGTTTGTATGTTTGGTTTTCCAACAAAATAAAGGAGATACAATAGAGACCTCAGGTCTCCTACAACCATTAGTTATACCAAGTCAAAATTGCGAATAGGTTTTAGTAGATTTTATTATAGTTCTGTTGGAAAAACATGATCATGGAGAAATAAAATATAATAAATGTGGAAATAAAACACATCAGATACACAATACAATAGAGACACAGTTATATGTGGTTCACCTAGTGTGAGCTATGTCCACTAGATAAATTTCCAGGTCCTTCCTTTATTATTATCCAACAAATGAAGGGACACAACCTACAACACACCCATTGTAACTTCCTCTTCTTTCTCTCATAGTATCCTCTCTCAGAATACAATATTCGCAATAATACATAGCTCCAATACATTTCCCTCCTAAGAGAGGGTTTCCTTATAGGTCAAAAAAACCTAACATAACTTCTATCGTCATATATATGACCTTACAATGAACAGTCTATATTTACAATGAAATTACAATATACATTTACAAGGAAATTTTTCCTTCAGGGGCTCGCTTGCCCCCAGACCCCATAGAGGGGGAAACCCCCCTATGCACTCCCCCGCGTGGAGGTTTGTACATTCTTCCAGGGTGTAAAGTCTTCATGGTGTATAAACATGACTAAAAACAAAGACCTCTGAATCCGGAAGATAATCAGGCTCCACAACCAACAAGGCCTACCCAATTCCAAAGGAAATAATTTCATCATGGTAGTAATGGATCAACTCACAAAGTATGCCCATTTTTTCTCCCTTTCTCATCCTTTTAAGGAAAGTACAATAGCCACAACATTCATGGAAAAAATTCATAAGCTACATGAAATCCCTCAAATAATTGTAAGTGATAAAGATCCCATTTCACTGCAAATTTTTGGACTGGATTATTTTCTTGTTTTTGTACTCAATTGGCTCACAGCTCGTCTTACCGTACTTAATTTGATGGGAAAACTGAGATTATGAATAAATGTCTAGAAGGGTATCTTCGTTGCTTTATATCATGTTACCCCCCCATGCCTAGGGGTAACTGGAGGAGATCATATCTCAAGGCCCACAATGGAGAACATGATCTACACCATGATGATGATGATCAACATGTCCATAGATGGCATCCCATCATTCCCCCTCATTTTCCTCCAATTTGGATCAACCAAGGCTCATCACATTCAAGAAACCCATAATATGGGAGATGGTAAGCTATTGTCACCATGAGGTATGTTAGACCTTCTTTCATGAAAAAAAGTTGTGCTTAATTTGTCAGGCATGTGAATGTGGATCTTTGGTTGAAGTTGGATAATGGATCACTGGTTTGGGAAATTGTGTTAGTTTCCTTGTTTCACCTTGGTGTTCAGCTTCTATGCCCTATTCCTATGTTGTCACCACCCAGGAAAAAGGGGTAATACTTGGGGGCCTTTCCAAGGGTAACATTCCACTCTCGATCATACTTGACACGTTCCATCCTAGATCCTCTCATATTGTACTAAACTTCATCTATGGTCCATTCTCTCATGAGAAGGGTTGAAGGCCCAAAGGTTTATCCACAACTGTTATAAAAGAATAATAAAATGGTGATATAAAATAAAGTGAACATATCAAAAAAGGACGACCAAAATTCAATCCAACTTGAGCTCTACTCATTCAGTTCTCACCCAGCTCACAAAAAAGTGATTCTAAAGCTTGAATCCTTTTAAATCGGACTAGAAAATATAATATAAGAAGCAAGGATTGAAAATATGGCTAATAAATGGGTTTTGAAAAAGGTGGCACAAAAATATTGGGTAACTCAAGAGCAAGTGCACAATTCACAAAGACGCTCATAGATATGGATTAACACCAGAAGCCATGAAGTAACCCCCTAAACAATGTCATTTTCACACTTACGTTTGGTGAGTTTTTACTTTCCCTTGTCACTCTCAGGACCTATCCCTCTACCTAGGTTATTTTATTTCCTATCTAGCAGGAACACCTAATAAGGTTGGATGAATACCCTCCCATACTTAAACTTGGTAACTCACATGGGGAATTGGGATGGTGTGATTCTTAAAGGGGATACTAAGGTGAATTATATTGCATGGATTATGTATTAAGTTGCAACTTACTTTGCATGTTTTAAGGACTAATATTTCTTATGAACTTTGGCTAACCATATCTTATACTTTGGCTTGTTTTGGATGCTCCTGACATGATTCTTAAGGTACATCATGGGCTTGTAACTAGGATGTTGTGCTTTTATTGCAAGAATTTGGAACATGTGATGGAGAGAAGTGGTTCATCCAATGACTCACCACCCTTAGAAAGTGGTTCTCACATTCTCATAAGCTTGTATGATGGATATATTGGATTGGTTTGAGTAGTTCCGGTCACTATGCCACATTTATGGGTTGGAATCCCCACAGGATGGGAAAAGTACCCTGGGGATTTGGTGCATAGAGGATGGAGGATGTTACAGTAGCAGGTGTTTGGATGTCACTTGGAGATGCAGTTGCATCCCTTATAGACTTGTACATTTCCTTTGGAGGTCATTGACGTCATCCTTCTATCCCTTAACGCCATCCTTGGCCAGGGTTTTGGTGGATGGATGGGTACTGGAGATGATTGACATGGATTTGGGCGAGGAGACGCCTCACTTCACACTCTTTCATCCTCAGAGTATGTCACTTGGCCTTTGGATACCCAATGTTTTTCTTTGGAGGCAAGACATCACCCTCTCTTAGCATGACATCATCCTTCTAGCACATGACATCACCTTTTTAGGGTTTATTATGTTGTTTTGTATTTTTTCATATTGTTAGGGGAAAATTAAGGGGTCAACCCCACTTATATTTTATTTTTGAAAAATTATGTTGAGGTTGGCTCATATAAAAAGGCAAGCCTCATATTCATTTTTGGATCATCACTTCTCACCTTGGTGAGATATACTTTTGAAATTTTCTCCCTTTTGGGGTTACTAGATCTCATAAACTGATGTGCTTGGCTTGGAAAAGATTCTTGTGGATGGTTTTGCTAATTTTGGATGGGAATTTTTGCAATTAGTGTTTTATCTCATGGTTTCTTGGTGAATTAAATGAATTTTATGCAATTTTATTCTTATGCTATTAATGTTCCATGGTAAATTTGTTATTTCATGCTAGACATATTGCTTGGTGAAACCCTAAGAAAGGAACATAAGTTCTTCTTTCTCTCACGAGGTAATTTGGTCCAAAATTTTTGAAAGAATCCTTTCTAGGGTTAGACTCCTAAATCCTTAAACTGTTAGCACTTTAGGACTTGCTCTAGACTTTTGATTTTGACCTAGTTGAAGCTACATAAAGGGAGAAATGTTTTATAGGGCCCAAACATGCTTGCACCCTAGAAATCCTTCTCCTCAAGATTTAAACCCTAAGGCCCTAATGTGATATAACGTTAGAGTTTGAATCCTACCTATTGGTTTCAAGTAGGTCATTATCCAAGCCTAGTTGCATTTTTTGTTGTAAGACTTTGTAACCCTTGAAAGACACTAGTCTTAAAACATTTTCATGGTGAATTTATCAACAAAATATTTCTCTCAACTCTCTCAAGCATTCTAAAAACCTAAATAACACTAACAATGGTGAACTTTTTGGATAATTTGATTTTGTTACAAAAGTTTTCTCCAACCATCCGATAACACTTTTATTTGTTGCATAAACTTTTGTAAAGGTGGCCTAACTCACTCAGGAATTTCATCTAACAATTGGATAATTTTCTAGTGGATGAATGTTAAGTTTTAATGGTCAACAGATTTGAATTCCTATAGATTATATCTACCAAGATGCCCAAAATAACAAGGCAACATGATTTCATCATGGTAGTGGTCGACAAGGTTACAAAGGTTGTGCATTTCATACCAATAAAAATAATTCACAAGGAACCTAATATTGCAGAATTTTATATAAAAGAGATTGCCAGGATACATGTTGAAGAATTATGTGGAAAATTTATGTTGAGGTTGGCTCATATAAAAAGGCAAGCCTCATTTTCATTTTTGGATCATCACTTCTCACCTTGGTGAGATATACTTTTGAATTTTTTCCCTTTTGGGGTTACTACCTCTTCTAAATGGATGCGCTTGGCTTGGAGAGGATTCGTGTGGATGTGTTTGCTAATTTTGGATGGGAATTTTTTTGATTAGTGTTTTGTCTCATGGTTTCTTGGTGAAGTAAGTGAATTTTATGAAATTTTATTCTTATGCTATTAATGTTCCATGTTAATTTTTTTATTTCATGCTAGACATATTTCTTGGTGAAATATTAAGAGAGGAACATAAGTGCTTCTTTCTCTCACGAGGAAATTTGGTCCAAAATTTGTGAAAGAATCCTTGCTAGAGTTAGACTCCTAAATCCCTAAACTGCTAAAACTTTAGGATTTTATCCCTATACTTTTGATTTTGACCTAGTTGAAGCTACAAAAAGGGTGAATTTTTTTCTGGGGCCCAAACATTCTTGCACCCTAGAAATCCTTCTCCTCAATATTTAAATCCTAAGTCCCTAATGTGCTATAACCTTAGATTTGGAAGCCTAGTTGCATTTGTTTTCATAAGAGTCCATAACCCTTGAAAGACACTAGTTTGAAAGAATTCTCATGGTGAATTGATCAACAAAATATTTCTCTCAACTCTCTCAATCATTCTACTAACCTAACTAACACTAACATTGGTGAACTTGTTGGATAATTTCATGTTGTTACAAAAGTTTACTCCAACCATTTGATAACACTCTTATTTGTTGCATACGCTTTTGTAAAGGTGGCATAACTCACTTAGGAATTTCATCTAACAATTGGATAATGGTCTAGTGGATGAATGTTAAGTTTTAATGGTCAACAGATTTGAATGCCTATATATTATATTACCAAGCTTCCCAAAATAACAAGGCAACATGATTTCATGATGGTAGTGGTGGAAAAGCTTACAAAGGTTGTGCATTTCATACCAGTAAAAATAACTCACAAGGAATATAATATTGCGGAATTTTATATAAAAGAGATTGATAGGATACATAGTGTGCATTTAAAGGTAATAGTTTTAAACATAAATCCCAAGTTCCAATGACTTCTCACAGTTATTGGTTCAGTGAATATGAAAAGTATAAAGGTGGTGATGTCTTCCTAGGAGATGAATCAACAACCAAAATAATGGGATGTGAAAGGGTTACGATGTTGCTGAAAGATGGAAGGATTAGAACTCTCTCTGGAGTTCTGCACATCCCAGATCTATACAAGAGTTATGCACATCCTAGATCTAGACAGGAGCCTAATATCTGTAAGTAAGTTGGATGATGCAGGTGTGGATACTTTATTGGGAAAGGGAACTTGCAAGATGGTCAAAGGAGCAATGGTGTTGATGAGAAGAGTTAGATGTGGAAATCTATACAAGTTGTTGCGAAGCACTTATATTGGTGGGTGTAACAATTTAATTGTCCCTGAGCATAGAAATAAAGAAGACAAGATCCATATTATCCATGGAAAGAATACCATGATATGGCATCAAAAGATAGGACATATTGGAGAAAAGGTCCTTTGAACACTACACGATAAAGTTATGGTTGAAGGTATGTCTAATTGCACCCTAGATTTTGATTTCTATTAACATTGCATATATGGTAAGAAAAAACGAGTAATATTTCCATCTGGTGCTACAAGAACAAAGAGGATATTAGAGTTGATACACAGTGATTTGTTTGGACCTATGCCTGTTCCATCACTATGTAAATATGTGTATTATGTTTTATTCATAAATGATTTCTCAAGGAACACATGGATTTATTTTCTTAGGAAGAAACTTGAGGTATTTGATAAATTTAAAGAGTTTAAGGCTCTGGTAGAAAATCATACAGAGAAAAAAATAAAGGTGATGAGGACAGATAATGGTGGAGAATTCCATGTGAATGAATTTGAAGAGTTATATAATAAGTTTGGTATAGAAAGGTAGAAGACTAATCCATACACACCTAAACATAATGGGGTTGCAGAAATGATGAACAAGATGTTGATGGAAAAAACAAAGAGCATGCTTAGTGGTGTCGGGTTAGGACATTAATTCTGGGCAGAGGTAGTCGATACTGCATGTTACCTGTTAAATAGATCACCCTCGTCAGCGTTGGTGGAAAAAACTCAGCATGAGGTATGGATTGGTAAGAAACCCTCTCTTGAATATCTTATAGTATTTGGTTGTGATGCTTATCTACATGTTCCAAAAGAAAATAGGAGTAAGTTGGATAATAACGTTGAAAAGTGTATCTTTGTTGGCTATAAATATAGTCACCAACTTAATGAGAACTCTACTCAATTCTCATTTTGGGGGGGGTCACATTTTTTACCCCGTTTTTTAAAATGGTGCTACCAGTAACACCCCACTCCCTTTTTAGGTGTATTTTTTATATTTAAATTTTTTGATCCATAATGTTTCCACATTTTTTTTTTAAATGCTTATTTTTCATCTATTTTCATGTTTTTCTAAAAAAAATTCAACAGTGTTTTTAGTCATTTTTCCATGTTTCTTTCAATCTTAAATTGTTTTTTTACCATTTAATTTTTTAAAATTAAGATTTTTTACATAATTGTGTCTCCTTAATTAATTTATGGTTCCATACTTTTAAAATATAGTGGAAAACATCACATTTAACACATTGCTTACCTTTACTTCAACACATAGAAAATAATTGTAGTTAAATAACACTATTTTTTAATATTTAGCAAAACAATATACATTTTACAGCCATATATAATAAAAAATCTATACATTTTGGTACCTATTCATTTAAAATAACATGTCAAATTAAGAATTTTAATGGACATAATAGAACAAAAAAAGTGAAAATTTTATAAAAAAATTAACATTTTTCCATATTTTTATACATTTGAAGTAAAAAAATGACAACATTTAATAAAAATTTCCCTAGTATAGTGATTCACATACAAATAAAAGTAAAAAGAAAACAATAAAAAATATTCGTCATAAAACAACAATAGATACATATGCATTCTTATTTTAAAATCTGAAATTCAAAACATTACAGTGATAGCTCATCGAAAATTTGCAAAATTGAGCATCATCTTCAAGGGCATCTTAAAACTAATCAACAATATAAAATATCCCAAATTAATCATTCTCAATAGACACATTATCATCTTCTTCAACATCATTTTGTGCTTCCATTGTGTCATTTTTCTCTTCCATTGGGTCTTTGATATCCACAAGTTCTCCAAAGTAATCCTTTCCAATCAATCCTCCTAAAGGTACTTGAGGTTCCCTTGACATTTTTTTCACCTTTGATTCACTAAAATCTCTTTTCCTCAAGCCAACTTCTTGCATTTCATTTGAAAGAGATGGAATGGAATTAATTCTTTGTTGAATAAAACTACACTGTATTGGGTCACTTTCAATGGCTATGCAATTTCTTCCTTTCTGTAAGAAAAACTTTAATGTTGTGCCTAGTCACCAAATACAAAATAAATAATGAAGTTAAATACTATAAAAAGACATAAATTAAAAATAATATAAGTTTGAAGTATCATTTCATAAATGTTAGAACATAATTCTTACCTGAACCCGAGAATAAATCTAAAACCCAATCTCCTTCATTTGAAAATGTATCTATAAGATAATTAAATAATGCTTGTGGTTTTTTATAAATGTTAACCATATCTCCTTCCAAATCCTTTTCCTCGTATGTTAGCCTTCTAACCACAAAATTGTAAACCAATAAACTAGTAGGCTTCCCTCCATCCTTTACATGGACAAGAATAGAATTATAAGAATCACCTTTTGTCTAGGTTGCAAAATGTATACTCTCAAAATCACATTTAAATGGTTCTCTATTGGAGCTCTAAATATTAGACTTGTTCCTGTAACATAAATAAGTGTAAATTCAATTAACTTGTGAGTTAATAAAATTGATTTCTAATCTTAATTGCTAAACATACACTTTCAATATCTTACCAAATAAGTAGCATCCTTGTATTTTATTTTCCCTTGAAGCTTGATTGTATTAATCCTCGTTGTGTGTTCAAATGAAAAACCATAAATATCCAAAATGATGATGTTGTGACTTCCATAAACATCATAACCACTTTATTGAAAGCATGGTAAGTATAAGTCTCAATATCATATCCAATGTTTTGGATATTATAACCATGAGAGATATCTGCAATAACTAGGGAGTATTCTTTTTTAGAAACAATATTTGCAATTTTTTCACAATCACCTAATATCACTATATACTGAACAATGTCGAGCCCATTCCAAATGTAGTGATCAAGACTGTCATCAAGTTCAACAATTAAATTAAAATACAAATAAATTAAATTACAAATGAATAATATGAATGCAATAAATCAACATACCTTTTTGAATGCAACAAAAAAATATTTCAATATTGTTGTAGAACTTGAATCTAGATAGTTGAGTTTAGCATCATCCCAACTTTCTCCATTCAACATATTAACCATTTCCTCTTGTATTCTCATATACACCTTGTGACTAAATAATAATAAAATAATGATATAATGATATACATAATAAAATACATATAACACTGATATGCTAAACTGAAAAAATTAATTTTATTGTCCTAACATGAATAAAAATAACTCAACAAACTTACTTTTAAAATTCATCACACATTTCTTCCATTGACAATTCACCTGACCTTACATGCGATAATATATATATGATAAGTTTTTCATCCTTCACTCCTTGTATCGTTCTTCAAGGTGTTATAGTCATATATTCTAGCATATTTTTTATTTCAAGACCTTTCTTACTTGTGCTACATGTCAATGGTTTAGTCTTCTTAACTCTCTAATTTTCTATACTGATATTTTCCCATAGGATGACGATCTCATCTATCAAATCCCATGCATGTCCAGTTCTAAATCCCAATTGAAAATAGTTATCCACAACTCTAAATACATCACTTCCTTAGCTATTTTTTTCTTTTGTATTTTCATCATCAATTGGGAAGCCTATTTCCATACACCATTTCTTATGAAACTTGGCATCAACATTTTCTCTCTCCCCATGACAAATTTCAAAAAACTCATTATGGATAATCTCACCCTTTGAATGAAAGTCATGGACATTTTGTATTTATTATCTGTTTTATGATCCCATGCCAATAAATTTTCTTCTGAATCTGTTAAAACAACATAATTTATGCATTTGGGTGTGTTAAAAAGAGAATTATTGGGATATTCTTGCATCAATTCTCTTCTAGCCTCTGCAGAATGATTTCCTCCAATCACATAATATTTGTAGTCAAAACATTTTGATCTATCAAATTATTCTCTCCTAGGAACTTCCATTGGGTCAACAAGAACTAGGTTGTCAACCACATGTGCACATGGATTGTACCTAATCAATGCTTTCAAATTGTGAATATGAAAGTGATGCGGTTTTCTAATTTGATATTTTTCTTTCCCTTCTGTGGGTTTATAAAGTTGCTTCACATTCAACTGAAATGTATGGCCATCATCAAATAAGTTCACCGTCCTCAATCTATTTCAAATGGTATTTTTTGTTGTTTTCGTAATACCATCCTCTAGATCAGCACCTGGTGTTATTGTTTCTCTGCTACCTATAGGAATTTCATTATAATATTCAGATATAACGATGACTTATTCATCATCAACAACATTTTATTTATTCTTCTTATGATTTAAATGGGTTTCATCTAAATCAACTATTTTTTCATAATCAATAGGAATGGAATCATCCTCGCTCATCACTCTTTTTTGTTTATCTTGTTTATTATTTTTGTGAGAACAAGTGATAACCTCATTAGGACTAATCTCAACAAAATATTCATTTAGAGTTTCCTCATTTTCAAATGTAACCTTTTTAGGATTTATAGAATGACGACTTTTATTTTTTCTTTCATGTTCTTCTCTGTCTACTCTTGCAGCTTCAACCTCTATTACTTTTTATTTATTTTTCCTTCCTTATTGTGTCTTTTCAATACAAAACAAATTGATGACATCCATGATATTTTAATCTGTAGAGTAAATCCCCACTAATATATGTGAAATTTGTTCAACAGAATCCTATAAAAATAAAATATAACATTTATGTGTTAAAAAAAATTAAAAAATTAACATGATACTAAAAATAATAAAGGATACAAAATTAAAATTAAAAAAACTTACATTGTCTTTCTCAATGTCACCAATGATGGATGCACATAATTTTGTAAAACATTCATCCTTGTTATAATTGCTCAATTTCAAACAATATATAATCTTGATATACGTCCTAGCTTGTTCGACGAGTGCATAAACAATATATGTGTCTAGCACCAAACATATATCTCGTAATAAGCCAAGTGCCTGATAATTTCCTTGCACATGTTCAAACTCGACACAATACAAATATAAATGTTCTCCATTGTTTCCTTGCTTGTCTTCAACAAAACAAGAATATTCCAGTTTTTTTTCACCTTCCACAGATTTCCACTCTCTAATATTTTTCATTTCCCTTGACAACTTAGGTGTTATGCTATCAATTTGTTACCTAGCATTCATGGAGGTCCTAGTTGCAATTTTGGATGTCATTATTGCAGGTTGTGATCCAGATACATTCACTTATAATCTCTTTCCTGTCGTTTTTCCTATATGAAAAAATAGGCCTTTAACATTATAATAAATGAAAAAAAAAAAAAAACATTGACTATAACAACTAAGTTAAAAAAAATTAAAATAAAAATAAAAATTGACCCATGGAGTCACTAGGGTGATGTCGAGACCAAGCCTTGACTTACAAGGTCTAAGGAAATGTCAGACATCGCCCGAGCTAGCCCCGTGGCCAAGGCTTGGTCGTGGGGCCTGC
>ML782283.1:460182-475205 GCA_009831015.1 Picea engelmannii
GGGTGATTTCGAACACCCCTATATGCCAAATCAAGGTCTTGCGTGGGAGGGGTATTCTTCCCACTAGCCACCATGGGCCAAAACTATAAAATTTTCACTAAAAAACAATAAAAAGTGTAAATTTAATTTTTTTAAAAAATGTACCTAAATTTTCCTCTTTTTTTTTCGAAAAATACCAAGAATTTTGTTAAAATTTCTTTGAAAAAAGTCTCAATTTTTTTAAAGAGTTGTAATTTTTTAGAAAAAAATTAGAAAATATCTAAAAAACATTAGGGTTTTTTATAATTTTTGCATAAAAAAATCTTATGTGATTCAAATATTATCTTATAAATGTTTTTTTGGTAAATGGTAAGAATTTAAAAAATAACTAACCTCTGAAATGCTAGATTCTCCTCAAATGTCTTCTCAGTGTGTCTCCCTTGTAGATTGCTCCAAATTATTTAACGAATGTTGCCCAATATTTCACACAATGTAAAAAGACAAAACAAGACTTTGTATATATAACACAGATGATATAAATTATTGTTAAGTATAAGGAATGTGGGATAAATAAAAAAGAAGAAGATTGTTTACATATATACCTAAAATTATATGGAACACTGCTAAGTTTAATGAAAGTGGGATAAATAAACAAATATGGAAAATATTGTAATTAACAAGTAAATAACTAAATAAAAGAGTAATTGTTTTTTTAATTTTGAAGGGAAAAAATTGGGGGCGGGGGGATTTTGGATGGAAAAATTGAGGGGGAAATTTTGTAGGGGATATTTTGGGGGGGAATTTTCGGGGGGAAATTTTGGGGGGGCGTTTTAGAGGGAAAAGTTCATTCAGCAAGTTATAATATTTCATTAGGAGGGTGAGCATTTGTATCATTCTATGTTCTTAGTGAGAAGTGATGGTTTGGTCAGATAAACAAGATTTTATTTCTAAGGAATCAACAAATTGTTCACATACCTCTTCTTTTGGGACTAGAAAATGCGATGGGAATGATTGTAATGTTAATAAGGATTTTTATTTTTCTACTAGTTAGAAGTTTGATCATAGTGCAAGCAATGTTATTCAATGTGTTCCTCAGGAAAGTCCTAAATCATAGGACTTTGAAGGCACCAATGATAAAACTGAGGAATATGAGCATGATCAATTTGTTTAGCAATTTATAGTATTGAAAATAAGCAAAATGTAGGTCGAAGTGGAGACTATGATTAACGTTTAAATTATTAGGATGATAACTCTCCTCCAAGTGAGGATTTTCAAGGTATCGATGAAGATTTCCAAGGCACCAATGAATATTATGAAGAATTTCCCTCAAGTGAAAATTTTAAAAGTAGTGAAGATGATTATGGAAATGATGGAAACTCTTTCTCGAGTGGGGAATTTAAAGGAAACAATGTTCGTGATGATGATTTTCCTTCAAGTGAGGATTTTGAAGGTACTGATGAAGATTTTCCTCCAAGTGAGGATTTCCAAGGCACGAATGAGGATGATGAACTATTTCCCTCAAGTGGGGATTTTAAAATTAGCGATGATGATTATGGCAATGATTGACACTCTTTTCCGAGTGGGGAATTTAAAGGCAACAATGTTGGTGATGATGATTTTCCTCCAACTGAGGATTTTCAAGGTACAAATGAGGATGATGAAGATTTTTCTCCAAGTGAGGATTTCAAGGAAGTAATGAGGATGATGAAGAATTTCCATCAAGTGGAAATTTTCAAAGTAGTAAACATGATTATTCCATTGGTGGACACTCTTTCCCGAGTGGGGAATTTAAAGGAAACATTGTTCATGATGATGATTTTCCCCCAAGTAAGGATTTTCAAGATACTAATGAATAATTTCAAGGAACTGAGCAAGATGATAAAAAAAATCCCTCAACTGGGGATTTTAAAAGCAATGAAGATGATTATGTGAATGGTGGACACAATGTTGATGATGATTTTCCTCCAAATGAGGATTTTCAAGTTACTGATGACGATGATGGAAATTTTTCTCTAAGTGGGGATCTTAATGACATTGATAGTCTTAAGGGTGATGATAATTTTCCTTCAAGTGAATTTTTTCATGGAAGATCCAATGACATTGGTGAGGATGGTAATCAATTTTCTAGTGAGTTTGATATTCCTCTTATCAAGTATATTATCAAAGAAGATGATGATGGACCTAGGAATGAAGATAATGTTCTCAATCATTCAGCTGCAACAAATCAAGGTGACCAACATTCTCTTATTCATTGTCATGTCAATGTTTTGTTTGATATTCCTTTTGGTGATGAGGAAATTCCTTCGAGTGAGGATGATGAAATAGTGGAGACATTGCAAAGAAACATTGTGTCTAGGACTAGGACTAGACCTTTTTATATTAATCCAAATATTTCTAGTTATACAAGTTATATGAAATAATTTCTCACTAAATCAATTTCCATAAGTGAATTGATTTCAAATGAATGTTGTCCAAAGAATTGTTTGAAAATAATGGACTGCATGTATTCCTTGAATAAAAGGAAGACATATTTGTTAATGAATAAAGCATGAAAATTTCATATTTGATGGGGTGCATGATATCCACCAATACAAGATGTGATTATCGCATTGGGAATATTTTACTTTGCAGAAAGGATTTCAAAAAAATTCACTCAATTGGTAATCTTAGTCTATCAAGAATCCAAACAAGGTTGGAAAAATATCCTTCATTTTATTCAAAGGTACATCATGGACGAGAGAGTGGGCCATTAACAAACACTATATTCTCATGGATGTGTGACTTCTTTTCCAAACATGGAGAGTGTATGCCAGATAGAGACACAATGCATATCCCAAATAATTTCTCAAGGAGGGAAATATACAACTTGTACAAAGGATATGTAGAAGGTGTTGAATGAAATGGTAATTTTATTACATATGCATATTTTACAAGAATATGGAAGTAACAGTTCAACAATGTTTGTATTCCTAAGAAGTTAGGGATGGGAATTTGTAGTATATGTGGTACTCTTAAATCAAGAAGAGATAAATATGAAGAGGAAGAAAGAGGTATGTATTTACTACTTTTTTTAATTGGATAGTTATCAACTATGAAAACATATGATCAATATTTTCATTTTATGTCATGTGCAGATTCCATAGTCAAAGCACTTCAAGAACATCAAAATCAACAATCAAGTGAAAGGAAAAAGTTGTACAAACATAGGAAAAAGTGTTATGATGCTCCAAAAAAATATTAAGGTATGATAATTGATGGCATGGACCAAAAGAAAACACTTCTACCACATTTTGTCCGTACACCAAAAACTTTATAGGAAGAGAATTTCATTCAGTTTCACTTGGTTGGTTGTATGGTTTTCAATGGAAAAATGTGTCCAAGGGTTTAATTCACATCTCCAAATATTCATAATGATGCAAATATGGCCATCACCATAATTCATAATGTTCTCACTCACTAGTCTATAAATCTTCCTCAAGTTCTCTATCTACAGTTGGACAACACTAGTCATGAAAATAAATATCAAATTGTGTTTTAATATCTAAGCATTCTTGTTGAACTGAGAATATTTCAAAAGGTGAAAGTTGGCTTCCTTCATTTTGGAAACACTCATGCTCATATTGATCAAATGTTCAATCGCTTTTCAATAACATTGAAGAGGGAAAATGTTGGAAGCCTACCATCATTGATTGAATGTATTAAGAAAACATACATTCCAGAGCTTGTTTTTCATATATTAGAAGAAATTTTTGACATGAGAATATTTATTCAAGGATCACATCGTGAAGAAAAATGTATTGAGAAGTTTAATAACATTAGCTTCCAACATCATGTTTTTTTCAAAAAAGTTGATGGGAAAACACTTATATGGGGACAACAGTATTCAACTTTTGCAAAATGGGGGCCTTCATTAGGTTTAGCATTTTTGAAGTTCATTATAGATCGTCCAATATTTGCATCAAACATTGTTATTACAATCAGTTGCTGAAATCCATAATGCATGGTGACGTAATAGAGATGTAGATCATTCTAAATGCCTGGAAGAAATAAAAAATTCCATTAAAGATACATATGAGTACTTTGATGTTGTTGATTTTGTTTGGTGGGAGTCTTTTTCAATGGTCAAAGTGACATAATTTCAAGCTCAAAAATGAAGATACATTTTTGAAGACTCCATGTCATTGGCCATAAAATATGCCAAATGAATTTGAAGAAAGAAACATTGTTGAACAACAAGAATCTCAAGGTGCTATTGAGTTTACACAAGCAAAGGCAAGAGAAATGTGTATTGGTTCTCGAAAGTCACATGCACAACGTGAAGCCATGTAATACCTTTACAGGGGTTCAGTACATGATATTAAGGAGGATAGGGTAGGATGATTGCAGTATTAGCGACTGAAGATCCACATGGTTATCCATTCTGGATTGCAAAGGTTATAAATATTGAGAAATAAAATGAAGATGTTATTGCAATTGAAGTGCATCGGTATGAAAAAGTTACACACCCTTTTAATGGTGTGTACAAGCCAGAGATGGTGGTTGAGAAACATGTCAATAGAAAGAGAAAAATAAATGGTCAAAATACAACTTGTTTGTGCATTGACCTATTAAAATTAGAGCATGTTGACATACTTGTTTATGAATTCAATTTGACAAAGAGAGGAACTCTTTTCTCCAAGACAATAGAAATTATCAAGAGGTTTATGCTAGAAGAAATAACTGCAACATGGGAGTTTGTTGAACCTAGTCGTAGATATAAAAGGCTTTTCACATCTGAAATGTTGGGCATGCATGTAGACTCAGATGGTGCATTCATAGAAAATAGAGAAGAGTATGGATCATATACATCTCCATCCAATAATTCATCTGAAGACAATGTAGACTCTGGTCATATTTCAGAATCCATGAGTCAATCTAAATAAATGTATGAAACATTTTATGTATTTTTAATCCATATGATGTTTGTATGGTAACTATAAATGAGCACTGAACTTACATATGATCTTACATGAAGTTATGAATCATTTCTATGTTTTATGAATTATATATTTTGATCATGGAGAATATAATAAAATTTCTCAGCTCATATTTTTTCAATATGGACAATGTAACAATACATTTAAGAAATAATTTATGTTTCATTCAATGTCACTTGTATTTACTTTTTTTTATTAAAAGTAAAAAAATATTGAAAAGTGATATTGAATTTTTAAAGTATAGGGTGACATTTTCATGGCATTATGTATTATCTTGTGATTGGAGTGATAAACTAAGATTTTAAAAGTAAGCATTTAAGGGTTGATTTTATGATTTTGTTTACAATAATAATGATTTATTTTACCAATTTAAAAAAAATGTGTCATTTTAGTACCCCAATTTTAGAATTGGTGCTATTGGTAGCAGTACTTTTCAATTTGATGGTTGATTTTGAGGTTTTGGTTTTAATGGTACCAACTGCTAAAAATACGATTTCAAATTATCTAGAATTTTAACGTTTTGAAAAAAATATTTTACTTTATGTAACATCATTTTTTTATTTAGGTGTTGATTTTAAGGTTTTTTTGAGCTACTGTATGAGTTTTGAAGGCCATACTTGAAAAATGTTGTAATTTTGACCCCGTTTGAAAAAATGGTGCTATTGGTAGCACCACTTTTTGATTTGGGGGTTTGTTTTCATGCTTTTTATGCAACAATATAGGATTTTTAGGCCATGGCTTTCGTTTTGAGGTCACAGTTCTTTTTAAGTCAGTTACTTTGTTTATAAATATGGTATGAAAGGTTATAAGCTTTGGAACCCATAAACTAAGAAGATTGTTTATAATCGAAATGTTTTTCTTAGATAGGTTAAAGATGTTCCCAAATAGGAATTCCTACCAAGGCAAGAAGAAACTGAGAAAATAGGGTTTGAGTAGGATGATGCAAAATCTAAACCAATGGAAGAAGATGAATCAGAAGAAGAAGAACCTCATACTCTAGTATTGAGGATATCAATGAGGGAAAGAAGGAAACCAAAAAGGTATAGTCCACCTGATTTTCAGGCTAATGTTTCTTTATCTATTACCGTTGATGACCCCAAAACTATCAGGGAAGCATTGAATTCAGAGGATAGTAAACACTGGAAGAAGGCCATGGTTGAAGAGATGGATGCCTTGGATAAAAATGATGCATGGGATCTAGTTGAGTTTCCAACTAGAAGAAATGTGATTGGAAGCAAATAAGTGTTTAAGAAGAATTTGAATGCAAAAGGAAAAGTGGAGAAATGCAAAACTTAGTTATTCCAGAGATATTCCAGGTAGAGAGAATTGACTTTGGTGAAAATTTTTCTCATTTTTCCAAGTTAACTTCTATTATATTTCTTTTATATGTTGTTGTTTCTTTTGATTTTGAAATAGAACAGATGGATGTGGAGACAACATTTCTACATGGGGATGTGGAAGAAGAAATCTACATGAAGAAACCAAAAGGATTTGTAGTGAAGGGAAACAAAGAGCTAGTTTGCAAGCTTAAAAAGTCACTATATGGTCTGAAGCAATCACCTAGGATGTGGTACCAAAATTTTGACACATACATCCTTGGACTAGGATTTGTGAGAAGAAGGGTTGATCACTGGGTATATTCCAAGCAGGTTGGTAATCACATCATTTATGTATTGTAGTATGTCAATGACATTTTGTTGGTATAAAATAACATGGATGTTATCAAGGAGGTGAAATCGCAACTATCCTCCAAATTCGACATGAAGGATATCAGTGTTTCTAACTTCATTCTGGGAATGGAGATTAAAAGAGATCATGAAAACAAGAAACTCTGGTTGAATCAGAGAAAATATGTTGAGACGATATTGCAGAGGTTTAATATGCAGGAAAGTAAATCAGTTAAGGTTCTTATTCGTGTAGGTGTAAATTTATCTACAAATTAGTGTCCCAAGACACAAGAAGAGGAAGAGGACATGTCCCATGTTCCATATGCTAGTATGGTTGGAAGTTTAATGTATGCAATGGTTTGTACTAGACTAGACATTGCACATGTAATGGGTGTTTTGAGCATAAATAAGTCAAAACCAGGGAAGGATCATTGGACTGCAATAAAGAATGTTTTCAGGTATTTGTGTAGCATGTCTAGCTATGGATTTTTCTACCAATGAAGACCACGATCAGACAGAGTGTTGAACATACAAGGGTTTGTTGATGCAAACTAGGTTGGAGATATAGATCGTAGAAGATCTGCAAGTGGGTATGTGTTTAAAACATTTGGAGGAGAAATCAGTTGGATGAGAAAAACATAGGTTGTAGTGGAATTATCAAATACAAAATATAAATACATAGAATCCACTCATGCATGCAAGAAAGCAGTATGGTTAAAGAGATTGTGTTTAGGTATTGGATTGGTACAACAAGAAGTAAGGTTAGATTTTGATAGTCAAAGTGCAATATTATTTTCAAAGAACCCAACTTATCATTCAAAGGAAAAGGATATTTATGTTCAATATCACTTTGTGAGAGATGTGGTTGAAGACAAGAAGGTATTGTTGGAGAAGGTTGACACTTTGAATAATGTTGCAGATTCATTAACAATGTCGGTGAGCTCTGAGAAGTTCTCCTAGAGTAGAGAAACAATGGGTATTATTCCCTTGGATTTTTTACTATGTAATCCTTTGACCCCATGTATGCAAAGAAAAAAACAAGTGGGATAAATAGAAAAAATGTGAAAATAGAAAAAACTGCAAAACCAATTTCAAGGTACTTCCCTATAGCTGAATGCTCCACGTAACCAAGTGTGGAACCAAGGAAGTTATTTTTTCTCTTCCTCCTTCCCTTTATCTCTCTCCCTTTCTCCCTTCCTCCTTCTCCCTCTCCCTCACCCTGTGACTCTCTCCCTCTATCTCTCTTTACCTAACTTTCCCTCCCTCCTTCTCCCTCTCCCTCACCTTGTTGGTGCAATTATATGCATAATATATTACCAAACATAAATTATCGATCGGGATTTGTCATCAATAGAGTTGATGCACTATATGTGCCGATAATAGATAGGTTCCTGTGTCTGTTTAGTATAGCTTAGATAAGAAAACCATTTAGAAACCAACACACTTTTAAAAATAACAATCTTCACACAATTCGAAAGTTGGAAAGCAAAACTGATAAACAAACAAAAGCTCTTGCTCAGGTGATGGACCTATTCATTGATGGCTCATGAAAGGAAAAGATGAATTTTGATTCTATCTCCTGGAGCAACTAAACTAACAACAATTAACACTTTGTGCATTCACAACAATCCATTATAGGTGCATGTACGGTGAGAGATGGAGGTCTTGATTGTGCATGTGTTAGCAAGGTGTACCCTAATAAATTATGGAAAAGAAAGTTAAGTGTAGTGGGATGCTCCATTAAATCTCATGTGTAGGAATAGGCTTTGAATAATTATCTCCTTGAAATGGTGGAGGAGATATTTGAGAATTAATTTTGAATTAATCCTTCACATATTCCTACACATGACAAAGCTCACACATTTTTGAGATATATATGAAAACATGTCAATTTTCTAATATTTAATCACAAATTCCCTTTTAATACTAAAATGAACAAAGTGGAAAATAATAAGGTGAAACCCAAATATATTTACGAAAATGATATCATGAAAGGTTAATGGGGTGATGAAATGTGAAGAATGATGAAAGGAAAGGTGGATGAAAATACGACATTTTTGAGTCCCAACATACCCCCCAACTGAACTTGTTGCATGTCTGCATGCAACTGTGCCGGGATCTTCTCCTTGAAATTTTTGGCATCTGAATTTTGGCTTTGAGTGATGATAATGAATATTTACAGGATGGGAATGACATGAGTAACAACTAACATTTTCTTATGGTTGGTTCTTGTGTGAAAACCATGAATATAAATGATGTTGGTTTTTGTGTAAACAACATTCATTTCGTTATTTGTTCTCTTGTTGCTATGATAATAAAATGTTGGTTCTTGTGTAAACAACATTCATTTCATTATTTGTTCTCTTGTTGTTATGATAATAATTTACCCATATACTTGCTGGAAAAAATAAGCTATAAATGTGCATAAGGAAACATCACTGAGTATAAGAAATACTTTTTTGCATATTTTTGAATCATGCCAATATGTATATCAATGCTTATGAAGCAAAGTGCAATAGAGTATCGTTGGAAAAAAAATGTTGGTAAATGGTAAATGGTAAATGAGACAAAAAATGGAATAATGGTAGTGGAAAAAGGGAGTGATGATAGTGAATATAGTCCCCCCCCAACTGAATTGGTTGCATGTCGTCATGCAACGTGGCATGAGTGATATAAGTGAAAAGGAAAGGGAGCATGGTGAGGGATTTTTCCAAATTATTCATTGCTAGTAGTTGAGGAATTACATGATTAAATTTTAGAAAATAACATACCTTGGCTTACCCAAAATGTTGATGAACTATGCAATAGGAATATGGCTAATGCAGCTATTGGAGCATGGAAGATGTCATTGTTGCAGGATCATGTGAAAGGTGACTTCTATTGTAGCTAGGACTGTTGTAACTGTTGGATCAGAGAATGTGAAGTGGAGGAATCTGAACTGTTGTTGATGAATCATGGAAAAGAGGAAGTATGAAAGTGGAACTGTAGTACTCTCATATATCTGAAGTCATGTTGTTGTAACTGTTGAGGATTCATGGAAAAGTGTATAGTCTTCACTCACTGCTAAACCCGATGGTACAATTCTAGTCATGCAAATGAATGTGTCGATGCCAAGCATGAAGAGAAGTCATTGGATTATCGGCCATTGATGAATGTTGTTAAACAATGTGAGGCAAACTCACCATTGATGTCAATGAGTGCCAAGGTACCTAAGTACATCTTTCGAAGTGCGAATATATTTGTTGATGTCGATCCACTTGCAAGATCTGACGATCAAGGGATAGTGATGTATTCCCATGATTGTCAATGAGATAACTTTCCATTAAGGCATGAAAGACTCTAGGTACTCAAAAGAAACTCTAGTCTATATCCCAGATAAGGTGTTGAGGTCGATGGGGAAAGACTCGTTGAAAGGTGGGCCTTAAGGAATCCCACATCAGTCAATGCGAGTTATGATAAAAAGATTGGTAGGACTATAGGAAAGATCTCAGTAGAAACAATGTTTATGGCAAGGCAATGTAGTCATGGAAAGGGAGATGGATAGTTTTATTGACAAGCAAAATGAACTGAAAAATATAAAGAGATGTATGCAACTAAGGAAGGTATGCATGTGTGAAGTCATGAAGTATAATTCAATGGAAGATGGACTCCAGCATGGATGACGAATAATATTGGAAGCAGAAAGGTAAATGATCATGTCATGGTGTAATTGGTTTTATGAAAGATGGCGGTGTAGCGAAAAACGTCATGTCATGTGTGATGAAAAAATTATCTCCTTCAAGATTTTAATAAAGCATTATTTTCTGAATAGTTTTGCGATTCTTGAGAATCACGGTGGCATGAAATGTGAGCGTCTTCATTCCTACAATCAAACTTAGTACTAATCCTGCAATAAAATTTGTGAGATCATCATAAAACAAAAAATGCAAGATTAAGTACGAATGTGGCAAATTAAAGAGATAAAAAAAGTGTGTTTTACCTGTTATGCACTGCGCGTTCATTCCATTGTTGATCGTTGCTTGAAGTGACTTAAGAAAAACAAATTAATGTTACGCAGGAATTAAAGAATGTCCATTTGCAATTTAATTTTTTGTTGTTTTGATTTTTAAGTTTTAAGTGTTTTTTATTTTTATAATGTTTTTCTTTTAGTAAATAAAATATTATTGCTTTGGTTTTTATTTTTTTTATTTTTTTTGTTTATCTTTTTTAATTTTATTTTTTTTTGTATATATATATATATATATATATGTTTTTATTGTGCTTTGTTTTATTGTTCCCAAAACAAAAAATAAACTATCAACAATACAAAAGAAAAGAAATCCTTCGTGGGACATTAAAACAAGAGAAACTATCCTAAAAGTTTTGACAAAAGATCTATTTCCAACTAACTCTCTTGGGATAGAACGATGGATGATTACCTGAAATTTTTGGAATCGCAGCCACTTGTCTTACTCACAGGGATGGCTCAACGAGGACACTCTAAATTAGATATCATTCTCACACTCTCATCTCTGTGTATGCAACATGGAATAAGGTACTAGCCCAGCTACCAATCATAGAGAGAATTCAGAGACCTGTAACACTCATAAGAAAAATTTTCAAATATCTCTGAGATGCAACATCATGTCTAACAAAAATAATCGATTGACTTCAAATATGAGGGTAGATGCAACTGAGTTATCCATTCACCCTAAAATTAACATAGTCTTCCCTCCTAAATAATCGTGCATCTCTTCTTTGGTAATACATCTCCTCTACTATACTTATCAACGCGTAATAAATATCCAGAGTTCAAACTAATTATTAGGTCATGGCCATCATCATTATTATTACTAGAGAGTGCAATCATATCCTTTGCAAATATTTCTCGCGCTTAGAATAGTGAGATGAGGTTGCTTAGAATAGAAGTGGGAGGCAGAATGTTATTTCTTGCACCGCTTTTTCTCGTCGTTGTCGAGTCTCGCCTCCCCACTATCACTGTCCACAAAGGTCCACCCAATTCAACAACAAAATAATGAGTAGCTATGGCCAAAATGCCTGCATAGGAAATGACTCCACTGCAAGATTTCTCGACATTGATTTTTATGCTATCGATCACATCGGAACCCCTAGCCGAATTGGCATTGGGATTAGTTCTCATCGTCCAATAGTACCTTAGCACAAGTAGTTGTTTCGGGGTCTAGAAAATATGCAGGAAAATACATTCTACCTGATATATCTTACTTGGTTCATAGAGAAGTACTTGTCATAGTAATCATCCAGACCATCTGGAACCTTTTTTTTTACACCTTTGGAATAACATAGTATCACCATACCCGTGACATTGGAATAAATAGTGGTTTTAACAAAGCGAGCACTTGCCACCATGTAATAATCACTGCTTTCATTCTGGTGAAGACCATAGCCATGATCCAAGAATTTTTATTGTAAAATAACGGTCTTGAGCCCTCACGTTCTAAATAACAGTGAAAATCTCTCGCCCATTTTTCACCTCAGAATACAATATTTGGCAGCTCCACAGTGGATTCAAACAAGTTTTGTGCCTTTTCTTCAACCAATAATCAATCCGATGTTTCTAGAACTCCATCCCAACCCGTTCTGAGGTTTTTGTTGATTTTTTTTTCTCACACCAACAACCTGCTCAATATTTCTCTGAACCTCAGTTGTATCAAATACCGAGTACATATAAGGAGTACAGGCAAGTGGGTGTCGATGAATGGAAGGGACGAACGTAGGTTGCTTCATAACCTAGTTCCAGGTGGAATCAGTGTCGTGGTCCTTGTCCACAGGTGTCCATTTATGTGATCATTGGATATCCATGTGACCACATAGGATTTTTAAAAATGCTTAACCCATTATTCCTTTGTTTCCCACTATCATCCATTCATCCTCATTTGATTACATCGCAGACGGGCAGGTTGTTGAATGCACAGATATTTGAACGCAAATATATTTGTAATCAACAGATCTTTGAATGCACAGATTGTCATTTGATTGATTCTGGTGTCACCCTTATCCCTAGAGAGATCTGCAATGATAAGGTTGCTAGCTGGATAATATCTAGTATTATGTTTGAGCCCCTTCTAGATGCTTCCATCCTCATTGAATTGAATGTCATGGCCACTTTCTCAGGAGTAGATCTCGATTTATGGAACCATATCCACGCCTGTGCACTGATCATTCGCACACATATGCCATCAACAAAATTTTACCGGACAAGAGGCATAAATTTTCATGCTTGATAGATGATTATTCACCATTTGAGCGAGGTAATCGCAACATGGAGCTGCGAGAGTGTGGGAAGATTGAACGTCATGATTGATTGATGGTGAAGGTTGTTTTATTCATGGAGGTTGTGCTTCATGCCCATATATGAAGATGAACTCCTTGGATTCATTGTTGAACGTCTGCCATCTCGGCTCAAGCTCAAAAATTTGATACAGTATGCTATCAGGACATTCCATTACAGATGTTGGTTGTGAGCCAATACATGAGGCATTTTCAGTCAACTGGAAAACTATCAAAAACTCTTCTGCATCAAGTCCTTAATAAAACTGGCGGCATAAGAGATTAATTATGGATAGCTTTTGAGCAAAGGTATATTTGTTTCTTCCTGCATGTTTCCTATATGGGTAGTTAAAGTACAATCTTCTATAGCAGTCTGGAGTTATTCTCGTCATGAACTGGGTTGAAGTTATTGTTTGCGCAGTAATTAAGCACAAATTGTTTTGAGAAAATAATCATACAAGCTTATGGAAGAGGGGAACCTCATGGATAGTTTGAGTGTTTCCATTCTTTATGAAAGTAGTCGAAGAAAATTCCCACTATGAAGCTAAAAAAAAATCATGTACACCTGGGTTGTGCTACAAGAAAGAGATGCGCCAAAATCTTCAGAGATGCCTCGATCCACTTACTATTACAGAGATAGTGGAAGTCTGTGTCTTCTAAATCTCCAGAAAATGGAAGTGGATTCCCTCCAAGCTGCCACTGTGAGTTGAAATGCTTTCAGGATCTGCATAATGTCTCGTTCTCCGGAGTAAACATCAATATTGATCTATTTCAACTAGCATGAAATCTTTTGGTATAAAAAAAACATTTTTAAATGTTATATATATATATATATATATATATATATATATATATATATATATATATATATATATTATTTCTATTAAAGTTACAATATAAAATCAAAACACAAAACACAAAGGTAAATTTAAATTTAAATTTTTTATTTTAATTAATTTTTATTTATTATTATTATTATTATTTTATATATATATATATATATATATATAAAGAATCCTAATTTAACTTAAAGCATTTGGTGTGATTTTTTTTTTTAATTGTATTATCTTTAAATTTTAAAGGAAAATAAAAACAATTCACATGAAATTAAAGAAAATAAATTTATGAGAAAATGGAGATAAATCATTTGCAATTAAGGGTGAAATCAATTAGGCATGTTAAAGATATCCTACACTTTCTGATCCCCGCAATCGCACGAAGCGCGGAGGAGAGCATACTTATTCTAAGTGAAAGCAAAAACTGAAAATAAAAGTATGTTTTTTTATTCATTTACCCTACCTAGTCTATCCTAATTAAAAATTAGAGATTAGTTACATGTAGTCAAACTTCTAATGTAACCACAAGCACAACAGTAATAAGAATATGTTCACTGTGAATTTCCAAAATGACAATCGAAAATATATATAACCATGCGAAATTAACTATTGAAACTGTAATTTAACAAAATAAAAAGAAAAACTAAACGGATCTAACCTCATACTTGCTTGAAACCATCATTTGATAAGGTTTTTGTAGGCACAATCTGTCTTTATTAGATCATGTTGCAGCTCCGCATTATCCTCCTCAACCTCCTGCTCGCCTAATTGTTCTTCATTGAATATCCAGGCTTCTTCGTATAGTAATTCATTGATTGTTGTTGGAGGAGTAATTAATCCCTTGGTTGTTGTCAAGATCTCCTCTTTGTGAGAAGAGTGTTAGAAAAAACGGGACCGCGGAGCAATAAAATAAAACGAATGCAGAAACAAAACACAGAAGACACACAATACAAGAGAGACACAGATTTACGTGGTTCACCCAGTGTGGGCTACGTCCACCAGAGAAATTGCCAGGTCCTTCCTTTATTATTATCCAGCAATTGAAGGGATACAACCTACAGCAAAACCCGCTGTAACTTCCTCTTCTTTCTCTCCCAGTCTCCTCTCTCAGAATACAATATTCACTCTCATCCTTAGCCGCAATACATTTCCCTCATAAAAGAGGGTTGCCTTCTAGGGCAAAAAACCCTAACATAATCTCTACCATTAGATCTGCGACCTTATAATGAACGGTCCATATTTACAATGAAATTACAATATACTTTTATAAGGCAATT
>ML782283.1:503056-530785 GCA_009831015.1 Picea engelmannii
GATAAGTAAAAAAATTAATGTAAATATCTAGATATTGAGTTGTGGTATTATTGGATTACTGAGGGGGGGGTGAATCAGTAATAGAGAAATTCAATCCTTTTTAACCATATATTGCAAGTGTTATATCAATGTAGAATTATCATCCAATATTTGCAGAGTAAATAAAAAATTAACAATCATACACATACATAGTACATCAGTGTTTTTACGTGGAAACCCAAAGCGGGAGAAAACCACGGAATGATTTTTCTTATATGTCTTGAACAATTACATACATTGGAAGCACCAACTTCCTTTGTTTTCTATATGCAACTGGAAGGAGGCTCCAACCCCCTAGTTTCTCAGGCTACAACCTGAGGGAAGCTCCAACTCCCCAATTCTCTGGCTACAACCAAAAGGAGGCTACAACCCCCTATGTTATTTGGCTACAACCGGAAGGTGGCTACAACCACCTGTCCTTGCCTCGTCCAATTGCCCTGAAGTAGAAGTAGAATGATGGAACCATTGTTACACTATCACTGTGAGATATACCACTGTACAACTGTATCAACCTGTACCACTGACCTGCAACCAACCTGTACAACTTCCCTGTAATCAATTTGTACCTGAATTGAACATGTCTCATCAAAATAAAATAGGTACGCGACCTGTATATCTACAACACACATATGTATGTGCCCTATATGTTATGCAAACCACGTATGTATGCGACCAAACTGTTATGCAGCCTACGTATTCCTTCTGAAAACTAGGTTTTTATTTCTCTTGAAAACTTCTGACCCTTTGTAACTTATTCACATAGATATGTAACCTATCACTGTGTCCAGACTGTATATTTACCCTGTGCCTTTACCCAAAATATATATATCTCTCTCTAGTCATGTGCCATATAAGTGTGTGTAATCATGAACAAGTATAATATCCCTCACATGATCCATACATAAAACCCTTTATGGTCTTCACCCTTTCAATACATCAACCAGTTCACAGATACAAACTCTCAACTATGTACCATAAAAAAACTTAGCCATATGCCAAGAAATACATGATGTGCCACAACTCTAACAATATGTCTCAATGATAAATTATACCGGCACTGTATTTCTGTAGATATGAATTTTACAGAAGATCCCATGCAGCCACTAGTCTCTCTAGGGAGAATCCTCAAATCTCCATAACCATTTCTCAAACATACATCAAAATCCAACTATTCATAGAAATAAGACATACCTTTTGAACCAATTGATAGATCTGATGTATCTGAGCACTGTAGACCTTCCTGGGAGCTTGATCTCAGAATCTAGAACCTCTGCATCTTCATCTTCTCAAGTTTCCATGGCTTTACTCACATGTATGCACACTAATACACTACCATCCTGCATACGTACGCAACCTAATACACTGTCATCCCGCGTATGCCTTAGAAATTAGGGTTTTTTAGTATTCACTGTAATTCTAAATATGTCATCATAAACCCTTCGTACTACCTTAGAATTTCGCAACTTCAGATGTATCAATGAGTACTTGCAATAAGCCTTACACAACAAAAGATATTCAATGTGTTCAAGTGTGATTAAATGAGAGAGCCTTGCCTCTTATTTACACTTTCATGTAGCATCCCACTTTCCTTATTTTATGGAGTTCTCCATTAACTTTATTATTTAAATAATTTCTTTTGCAAACACTTTGACTTTTGGGGGATTCTAGATGACTTATGAGGGTTCTCCAACTTCACATGGCCATATCTCTCTAACCGTGAGGAGTTATGTGACGTTCCACATACCAACGGAAATGGAATGATATGTACTATCCATATAGAATAGTATTACCTGCAAATATATCAAAACTCATACCATTATTCATCAAACAAACTTTGGTCCATTACCCAAACCTTTGTGCTACTGTAATTCACTACCAGACTTTCTTCAAGGGTTGACATCAATGACAACCGACCCAGTTAATTAACAATCTCCCCCTTTGGCATTGATGCTAACACTCTGATGAAATAATGAAGTCATATCACTCATGCTCCCCCTGGAACCATGCCTATGTATTCTGCATCTCTGTGATCAATGCTCCCCTTAGAACCATGCCTCTATCCTCTACATCTGATAAATCTCTCCCACTTTGTCATCAATGGAAAATGTATCTTTCCATCTAGGGTTTCTCCCCCTAATTGAACTGTCTGACCTCCCAACCTGAATTGTCATCTTTATGGTGCTTCCTCATGTACATCTAATACATATAACATAAGAATTCAAAATCATTCATTTTGGAGTAGAAATAACTCTGAGTCTCTAGCAAAGATACTCAAATCGTGGAAGCAGTTTTGTAAATATGTCTTCCACTTGTTCTTTTGTGCCCGCATATTCAACTCTGATGTTCTTTTATGCAACCTATTCCTGTAGAAAGTGATACTTGATTGGAATGTGTTTTGTCTTGGAGTGCATCACTGGGTTCTTTGGGATATGGATGGCTCTTGTATTATCACAATAGATTGGAAGGGATCATCATACTCAACCTGTATATCTTTCATAGTTTGTTTCATCCATAGAACTTGTGTACAACATGTTGTTGCTGCAATATACTCTGCCTTGCTGTAAATAAAGATATTGATGAGTGTTTCTTTCTTAGCCATGATACTAAACACTCACCCAAGTATAACATTGCTCCACTGGTGCTTCGTCGATCATCACTGCAACCTGCCCAATTTGCATCTATTTAGGAAATAAGCGATAGATCCTTTCCTTTTGGATACCATAATCCAAACTCTTATGTTCCTTTGAGATATCTGAAAATCCTCTTCACTGCTAATACATGCGATTCCTTTGGTTCTTCTTGAAATCATCCCACCTATCCAACTACCTGCATTACATCTGGTCTGGATGTTGTCACATATAGTAGGATACCAATCATTGACCTGTATTCCCTCTGATCTGTAGACTTTGAATCTTCATATTTTCTCAACTTGCAACTAGTTTGCATGGGAGTGATAATTCGTTTGCAATCTTCCATTCTGAACCTCTTTATGATTTCTCTGATATACTTGGTTTGAGAAATAAAACTTCCTTGGTTGGTTTGACATATCTGAAGACCCAGAAAGAAGGATAGTTCTCCAAGTAATGACATTTCAAATCCATTATGCATGTTCTTTGCAAATTTCTGGCTTAACCTGTCATTGGTACTTCCAAAAATAATATCATCAACATAAACTTCAATTAATAAAATACTATATTGAGTTACCTTGATGTAGAGTTTGATGTCTGCACATCCTTTTCTGAACCCTGCCTACTGTAGATATTTATCCAGTCTAGAGTACCATGCTCTAGGAGCCTGTTTTAGAACATACAAGACCTTCTTTAATTTACACACATAATTTGCGTTCTCTGACAAATGAAATCCTTCTGGTTGTTCAATGTAGACTTCTTCTTCAAGTTCCCCATTCAGAAAAGATGATTTTACATCCATTTGATACACTTTAATATGTTTGGATCATGCATAAGCTAAAAGCAATCGAATTGCTTCCATTCTGGCAACTGGGGAAAATTTCTCTTCAAAGTCGATTCCTTCAACCTATGCATATCCTTTACATACTAATCTAGATTTCTTCCTTGTAACATGTCCATCTTCATTCAACTTATTCTTGTATACCCACTTTGTGTCGATCACATTCTTATCCTTTGGTCTTAGAACCAATTCCCAAGTGTCATTTTTCTCTATTTGTTCTAATTCTTCATCCATGGCCTTATTCCAAAATTCATCCTTGACGGCCTCTTCAAAACAGTTTGGTTCAATCATAGATGAGAGTGTTAGGTGTGTTTTTTCTGGTGAACGGATTCTTCTTCTAGTCTCAACTCATGCATCTTTGTTTCTTATAATCTGATCTGAAGGATTATTCTTCTGTACTCGTATGCTAGGTGTCTTTGGAGGCACTTGTTGAACTTGCTCTTCTTCTTCTATCGGATTATCTTCATCTTCCCCTTGTACTTATTTTTCATCTTCTGCTTCTTCTTCGTAAATCTATTCCATTGATTCATTTTCTTCTTCCTTTAATTATTGTCTACCTGTTTAATCAATTTTTACGTTGATGCTTTCCACAACTTTGTTCAATCTCAAGTTGTAACACTTGTATGCTTTCCTTGTACTTCAGTAACCAACAAGTACTCCTTTGTCCATACGAGAGTCAAACTTTCTCATTTTGCCATCTTCTCTTTTGATGTAGCATTTGCTTCCAAAAACTCTTAAGTGCTTCACATTTGTTGGTCTTCCTTTCTATAGCTCGTAGGGAGTTTTTTCAATGTTGTTTCTGAGAATTACTCTGTTTTGAATGTGAATTGTTGTATGCACTGCCTGTGTCCAAAATATATTTGTCAATTTGGAATCCATTAGCATTGTTTGAGACATTTATTATACTGTCATGTTCTTTCTTTCAACAACTCCATTCTGTTGAGGTGTCCTAGCAACAAAGAATTTCCTTTTTATTCCATGCCTGCTACAGTAGTGCATAAATTCCTTTGAAGTGAAATCTTCTCCATTATTAGATCTCAAGCATTTGATTTTTGAATCCATTTCATTTTCAAACATTTCCTTGTAGACCTTGAAGTTTTCAAAAGCTTCTGACTTATTTCTGAGAAAGAAAATTGCAGTCTTTCTTGTATAATCATCAACTAATAACATAAAGCATTTCTCACCTTTTAAACCATTTGTTGTAGCTAGTCCAACTAGATTAGTATGCACAATTTCCAGTGGTCTTGTCATTGAATATTCCTTTCATTTGAACCTAGTCTTTGTTTTCTTTCCTTGTTGACAATGCTTGCATAAAGTGTTGGTTGGTTTCGTGATCTGGGGCATTTCTCTAACTTATTCCCCTTTGTTGACTTTGACAAGGTTATCAAAATGTATGTGACCCATTCTTTTGTGCCATATCCAACTTTCATCTTCCTTTCCTAGGCAACACTTTTCATTTCCAATTTCACTTAATACATATATGTTGCTTGAAGTTCTCACAGTTGTTGCAATCAAATTTCTTGAACCTTCTTTTCTTATCTCACAATTTTTTGAATCAAAAGTAACTTTATGACCTTGATCACAAATTTGAATCACACTTAGAATATTATGTTTCATATCTACTACTAGTAGAACATTTTCTACCTTGGTATTCTTGTTCCCAATTCTGACTGTACCTCTTCCAATGATTTTAGTTGAATCATCATTTCTGAAGGAGACTGGTCCATCTCTTTCCTTTCTTAATGTAAGAAACTTGTCTCTATCACCTGTCATGTGTTTTGAATAGCCAATGTCAACATACCAACCATGTTTTTTCTACTTAGCTTTTGGAGCGAGTGTGCATTCTTCATTGCTATATTGATTATGTTTTCTTATCCATGTCCTTTTTCTGAGATTCTCGTATGTGATTGTTGTTGTTCTGTTGTGGTTCTCTAGGAGGGACTATCATTCTTCAATCTTTGGCCATGTGTCCAAAGTTGTTGCAATTGTAGCATTCCACTTCAGTGCTCAAATATTCAAACATGTTGTAACTTATTCTCTATGTTTCACTAGGCCTTCTTGGATAACCCTTTTGTGTATGAATTTCAAAGTTGTTTATGTTCCTATCGTTAGCTCTGCAATTCACAGCTTTATGTCCAAAATTATTGCATGCATAACATAAACCAAAAAATATAGTTTGATACCTGGGAGTTGAAGATCTTCTAAAAGGAGGTACTCTTATGAATCCTTCTTTTTCCTGAGGCCTATTTGTTTCTGTCGTTCGTTGATTCTAAAATCTGAATCTTCTCGGTGGAGGAGTGTCCTTGTAATTTTCTTTGTAGACCTTCCTATCCCCTTTGATTATTTTTGCATAGCTTTTTGGATATGTTTCTTGTTTTTTTCTTTTGGAGCTTGATCCATTTTCTGTCTGATTGTACCCAAGTCTGAACTTGTCATGATGAGGTTTTTGACTGTTTATAATGTCATTCAAAACTTTTGATTTGTTTTGCATATTTTTCTTTTGAAGATCCTTTCTTAATGTGACAATATTTGCTTTCAAGTTTCCAATGATCTTGTCTCTTCCTTCTAGATGTTCTTTGAGTTCTTCTTCAATTATTTTATCTTCTTCAGTTTGAACCTTCGAATTTGTGATCATTTGTTCTAGTTCCTGAGTGCCTTTTTTCTTGTCTAGTTCCACTTGTAGTTTCTTGTTTTTCTTCTTTTCTCTTATGATGACATCTATGGCACACAAAAATTCTTCTCGGTAGTCAACTTATGCCTCTTCAAATGCTTCTTCGACCTCTTCATATTCATCTTTGAATTCTTTATATTCCTATTCAAAGTCTTCTTTATCAAAGTCTTCTATTGCCATGAATAGAACTCTTTTTGTCTCACTGTCACTGACTTCATCTTCATTTGATGATGATATGTCTTCTTTGGTGCATAATCTTTTCTTGAAAATTTTCTTTGTGGTTCTTTTGCCTTTGTTATTTTAGTAACCTTCATCATTTCTCTTTTTCTTATGAGGACATTTGTTAGAAAAATGATCAATACCATCACAATTAAAAAAAATCAAAGGAAGCTTACCTCTATACCTACGGTTGGTTCCCTTGTTCAATCTTTTGATGAATTTGGTTGCTTCTTCATCATCTTCCAAGACGTCATTGTTGCTACTATGTTCTTTTTCTTTTTTCTTTCCCTTTTTCTTTGACCTTTTGGATTGTTTGAAGGCTGCTTCTTTTATATCTAGATTTTCCTGTTCAATTCTCATTTCATATGCTCTGAAGATTCCATGTAGTTCATCCATGTTTATTGAGTTTAGATATGATCTTTCTTCTAGTGATGATATCTTAGGGTCAAATATCATAGGAAGAGATCTTAGTACCTTTCGAAAAATTACAGATTCTTTGATTTCTTCTCCCAATCCCATGATTGCATTGACTATTTCATTGACTCGTAAAAAGTAAGTTGCAATATTCTCATCTTCCTTCATCTTTAGTTGTTTGAACTGACCTCCGTAAGTTTGAATCTTTGTTTCTTTGAATTCTGAATCTCCTTCATAAATATTTTGAAGTTTGTCCCAAATATCTTTAGCAAATTTACAATATGCAACTTTGGTGAATATCAATTCTCCAAGACCATTCAGAAGTGCATTTGTGGCTTTGGAATTATTTTGACCGAGTTTCATTGCTTTGTCATTTGTCGGCGGAACTGTTGGTACTGTGTATCCATCTACAATTGATTGCCAAATTTCAAATCCATGTGCCTGTATATATGTCTTCATCCTTATGCTCCAAAATGAATACTTTTGTCCATCAAACTGGGGTATTCCATTTTTGTACATGTTGTTGCTTTCCATGATATACCTTGTTGTGGTTAAACTGATTTGTGAAGAAACCCGCTCTGATACCAATTGTTGGATTACTAAGAGGGGGTGTGAATCAGTAATAGAGAAATTCAATCCTTTTTAACCATATAATGCAAGTGTTATATCAATGTAGAATTATCATCCAATATTTTCAGAGTAAACAAACAATGAACAAATGAACAATCATACACATACACAGTACACTAGTGTTTTTACGTGGAAACCCAAAGCGGGAGAAAACCACGAAATTATTTTTCTTATATGTCTTAAAGAATTACATACATTTGAAGCACCAACTTCCTTTGTTTTCCAACTACAACTAGAAGGGGCTCCAACGCCCTAGTTTCTCAGGCTACAACCTGAGGGAAGGTCCAACTCCCCAATTCTCTTACTACATCCGGAAAGAGGCTACAACCCCCTATGTTCTCTGGCTACAACCGGAAGGTGGATACAACCACATGTCCTTTCCACATCCAATCGCCCTAAAGTAGAAGTAGAATGATGGAACCACTATCACACTATCATTGTGAGATATACCACTGTACAACTGTATCAACCTGTACCATTGACTTGCAGCCAACCTATACAACTTCCATGTAATCAATTTGTACCTGAACTAAACATGTATCAACAAAATACAAAGGTATGTGACCTGTAGTGCTGCAGCACGCGTATTTACGTGCCATATATGTTATGCATCTCGCATGTGTATGCGACCAAACTGTTATGCAGCCTGTGTATGCCTTATGAAAACTAGGGTTTCTTTCTCTTAAAAACTTCTGACCCTCTGTAACTTCTTCACATAGATCTGTAACATGTCACTGTATCCAGACTGTATTTGTACCCTATTCCTTTACCCCAAAACTCTATATCTCTCACTAGTCATGTGCCTTATAAGTGTCTGTACTCATGAACAAGTATAATATCCCTCACATGATCCAGACATCAAACCCTTTCTGGTATTTATCCTTTCAATACATCAACCACTTCACAAATACAATCTCTCAACTATGTACCATAAAAACCCTTATCCATATGCCAAGAAATACAAGATGTGCCACAACTCTAATAAGATGTCTCAATGATAAATTATACTAGCACTTTATTTCTGTAGATCTGACTTATACAGAAGATCCCATGCAACTACTAGTCTCTCTAGGGAGAATCCTCAAATCTCCATAACTATTTCTCAAACATACATCAAAATCCAACTATTCATAGAAATAAGACATACCTTTTGAACCAATGGATAGATTTGATGTATATGAGCATTGTAGACCTTCCTGGGAGCTTGATCTCATAATCTAGAACCTTTGCATCTTCATCTTCTCAAGTTTCCATGGCTTTACTCACATGTACGCACCCTAATACACTGTCATCCTGCGTAGGTACACACCCTAATACACTGTCAGCCCGTGTATGCCTCAAAAATTAGGATTTTTTAGTATTTGTTGTAATTCTAAAACTTTCACCATCAACTCTTCGTACTACCTTAGACTTTCCGAACTTCATATGTATCAATGAGTACTTGCAATAAGCCTTACACAACAAAAGATATCCAATGTGTTCAAGTGTGATTACATGAGAGAGCCTTGCCTCTTATTTATACTTTCATGTAGCATCCCACTTTCCTTATTTTACGGAGTTCTCCATTAACTTTATTATTTAAATAATTTATTTTGCAAACACTTTGACTTTTTGGGGCTTCTAGATGACTCATGAGGGTTCTCCAACTTCACATGGCCATAACTCTCTAACCGTGAGGAGTTATGTGACGTTCCACATACCACCGAAAATGGAATGGCATTAAGGATGACATTAGTTAATAAGGCCTAAATATATTTTCCATGTAAACAAAGTTCGACATTAGTTAGAAAAGCCTATTTAATAAATGTGAACAAGTCAATGTAAGAAGACCCAATAGAAGCTTCCACTAATAGAAATATCTTCATATAGAATGTTCTTTAGAAGATAGAATTAGTATAAATAAGAGTAGGAGGCATGAGAAAGCTTGTATTGAGAATTATTTTAATAGATCTCTACTCTTTTGGAGTTTTCCCCCTCGAAGATGCAAGTGAACATTTCTTTCTTTGAATAAATGTATTATTTCTGGTATTACTCTTCGCATATTTTGTTGTTCCATTATTATCTACTGAATATTATTATTTTTTCATATTACATTACATTTGGTACCTAACAAGTAGTATTAGAGCACTTTCCTTGGCAGGAAATGTGGGTTAAATTTTTTTTAGGGTAGAGATGTGTTCTTGCATCTTTAAACTATAGGGATATATCATTCAACGCATAAATCCACAGTTGGGGAAGCATACACGTAGGAAATACAAGAAATTTTTAAGCTCGCATTATTGGACACCCTTGTAACCCATGTTGTACCCCTTAGAGTGGTAGTACATTAGAAAACACTTGTATACAAACTAGCCTAGGTATTTTGAAACTTACTATAGATCAACTGGTCGACTGCCTGACTGCTATAGTGCCACCGAGAAAAACATCCAGGAATATACTCTCTAGTACCTAGGAAATTGGGTAGTATGGATAAGGGTACAGTCTAGCCTCCTTAGTTGGTGCCTTGAGATATTGGTTCGAGTACTAATGTCCGACCACGCATGTATATCAGAGAGTTATAGCACAGGGAAAACCCTTGTCTGTAGGAACCCTAAAAATCCTAACCCTTGGGACGGAAACAAAATATAAAAGGAATAGAGAAGATATATTGTCGTACAACATTGCCTCCTACATTCTAGTTGCGAAATTACTACACATTTTTTCTTATTAAGAATTTCGGTATTTCGACAATGTAGTATTATTCGGATCGGAGTATAACTTCGCACGAGTAAAAACATTAAAAAAATAAAAATAAATAAAAAATTAAAATTCAAAGGGCTTGCCCACACCCTTATTTGAGACCTATCCCATTGGATTCCTCTTTTCATACTGATCGTTGTGATAACTATCATTTTTACTTTTTTTCTCACCCCGTGGACCCATACCCTTCTGAACACCCTTATTCCCACTTATCCCATTAGTCTCCTCTCATTTCTCTAATAATACAGGTATACATCACTCATCTATTTGTTTTCCGTGGACCGACCCCTCATACCCTCATGGCTCCCACCCTCCAAGAAGAAACCAATCTGAAACTGAGTACTAAACTTACTGAACTTCAGACCTAAGTAAATAAGGATATTATGTCCATTCATGAAAAAATGGACCTTATCCAAGAACAAATATGTAGTCAAATTGTCGAAGTCCATTCCTCTCTACACCAATTCATGAACAAATTCCAGGGTCCTTCTTCCTATGACCCACCTATTTATACTAAAGGAGTTGATTCCAACTAGCCTCTACACTCTCATTCCAACTCCCTACCTCATGATCCCCATCTTTCTAGAGTCAAGGTAAACAAATTTGATGGCTTCGATCCACAAGCCTGGGTTTCTCAGATGGAACATCATTTCTCCTGCATGGTATCACCGATGAGTTACCCAAGATTTGTTATGGAGTTCTATATTTGGATCTAGAATGATGGAAATGGTGGAAATGACATCAAAATGCATGCCAAGGGTAGGTTTCTTGGTCGCAGTTTGTTGCAGAGTTGTGTGAATTCTTTGACTTAGACACCCATCATTTAGGATGTCTGACCAAGTTGAAACAGTCAGGAATAATGGAATATTTTATTGTTTCCTTTGAGAACTTGGCTTTTCGCATGAAGGTCATGACAAATGATTTCTTCTAGGAATGTTTTATCAATGGTCTCAAGGATGAAATCCGAGCCTAGGTCATCATGGCTCACCCCTAGACTTGGTTGGAAGAAACTAAACATGCCAAGGAGGAAAACCAAGTCATCTTGGCCCAGGGAATAAAACCCAGTTTTGTTCCCCACCCAAAACCCACCACCCCAGCTCCTTGGGCCCCTCCTCTTAAGGTCAAAAAATTAACAAGTGAATAAATGGATAAACATTGACTCAAGGATCTTTTCTACAATTGTGATGATAAATACTTTCCTAGGCATAAGTGTAAAGGAAAAAAAAATATGGCCATTTCAGAGGATGTTTCTGATGAAGAGGTTGAGGTTTCACCTGAAGATGAGCTACCCAAAATAGATGATACTATGTCTCCCTCTAATCCTCCTGAAGTTGAACCACTGATTTCACTGAATGCTCTCACTGATTTTTATGCTTCCCAAATGCTCAAATTGATTGGTTACATTAAGCATGAGAAATTCATCATCCTAGTTGACAACGGTAACACTCATAATTTCATTCATCGTCGCCTTGCTCAAGAAGTCAATTGTTATATCTGTGTTGTCAAAAATTTCCAAATCATGATTGTCAATGGTGGTTCCATGAAATGTGGGGGGCGTTGTGAAAATGTGTGCCTATGAATTGGTCAGTATAACCTGAAATATCACATGTTTTCTATTGACATGGGTGGTTGTGACATTATTCTTGGCATTGAATGGTTACGCACTCTTGGCCCCGTCACCATGGATTTTATTGAATTAAGCATGCAATTCCAAAATGAAGGACAACAATATAAATTCCAAGGAATTACAACAGGGTATCCAGAGATCATCAGTTACCATCGCATGGAAAAGTTACTCAAAAAATTTCATTCTACCATCATTTCCCAACTCCATTCCATTCAAGCAGTTGAGACACCCCCGGTATACCTCAATCTTCAAACGATCCTTTCCCGCCATCCCACTATTTTCCAAAATCCCTAGGGCCTTCCCCCCTCCCATGGAGACCATGACCATTCCATTCCTTTAATCCCAAGAAGTATTCCTCCCAATGTTCTCCCTTATCGTCATCCCTTTGCTAAAAAAAAATGAAATTTAGAAAATTGTCCAATAATTGTTGGAAGCGGGTGTTATTCATCCCAGTACCAACACCTATTCTTCCCCTATTTTCATGGTCCTCAAGAAGGAAGGCACTTGGTGCATGTGTCTTGATTTTTGTTCCCTTAACAAACTTACCATCAAGGAAAAATTTCCCATTCCTATCATAAATGACCTTTTGAATGAATTCAGTGGGGCTCAATACTTTACCAAACTTTACCTACATTTGAGCTACCACCAAATACATATGAAAGAGGAAGACATCCCCAAGACTGTGTTTTACTCATTAGGGCCACTATGAGTTCTTAGTCATGCCCTTCGGTCTCTATAATTCCCCCTCCACTTTTCAAAGCCTCATGAATCATGTCTTTCATCCTTTGCTTCATCACTTTGTGTTAGTTTTCTTTGATGGTATTCCCATCTATAGTAAAACCTGGCCAACCCATATCACCCATGTAGATCAAGTTATTCATCTCCTCTCCAAGCACAAAATTTTCCTCAAAGTACATGTTGACGCTTGAATATGTCAGGATCAAAACGACAACCTCACAAGGAAGTGGACCCTCCTGGGTTTTTATAGAGGTGGTACTCCTCTCTATTTTATGATATTATTTGATACTCTCGATTTCAAAATGATATAGGACTTTGAAAAAGTTCATTGTTACACTCAAAGAAAGATAAAAGTTGTAGAAAAAATAGAAATGATTTATTTTTAAAGAGAATTCCTGAGAGATGACCAGGAACCTCACACATCACACATTTGAAAATATAAGTAAAATTTCCTCACATCCATCATAGAGAAATAAAGATTTATGATCACACATAAAAATAAAAGAAGATGATTTGTACGCATAAGATAACTTTAATAGAGTAAACACAAGTAGAGCTCAAAGGAAGAAAATGATAGACCAATTTCAAATATTTTATACTCAAAACTCAAAGTTATAAAACACCGTCAAAACGTATCCCGACTTAGTTTACTTGGGATTTCTGGAAAAATATTAAGGTCTATTACAATGCTTTGAAATTAAAATGTGGTTTTCCATAGGATTGGGATTAGGGCTCCTGTGGACCATAAAAGTAAATATAAACAAGAAATAGATTGTGGAGAGAAGAAGGTGGCCAGAGGTAGAGTAGAAAGAATTGGAAGGAAGATAAAAAGGAAATTATCATATTTCGGTTAGACCTTTCTAATCAAAGAAGCAGAATAACTGGATTAAAAACTGATAAGGAAAGAAAAATTTGATCAACATAAACTTACTATGATGATATCTCTCGTTCTTTCATTTTCTTGTTGTTGTCCTTTTATTTTCCTCACCGAGGGTTACAGGAACAGTCTCAACTGCCATTTATTGGCCCTCTTTTGTTAATTTATCAACTACCCTCTTAAACCAATCCTCAATGTAATTGTTCATAGGTGCAACATTTATCTCATGTCTAATTTTGATATTAAATAGATCACCTTCTAAATATCTAATTCATGAGAAATATCATGAATCGATTCCTCAATATATTGATTTTTCATAGAATAATCGATAATCCAATTATCTATATCTTCTTCACCATACTCAATTATGCCATTAAATTTCTCAGCCAATAACCCCTTTAGTATCTCAATGTGTTCATCAAATTGTTTCCTTGTCATAAACATTGAATTCAAAATTAATTTAGGATCTTGAACCTCACCAGTGTTTCCTGCTAAATATATTTTTGTAATCCTTCTGAACAGTTCTTCTCTTTTTACTATCTAAGCTTCATTTCATGCTTGGATGATATTTCTCATATTCTTAATCTTTTCTTTCCAACAAGCATTCAACTATTTGATTCGACTAGGAGAGGGTAGATCTTCTTCTCTCCTCTTTGCGTATGTTATGTTTGAGACTTTTATCCCAAATGGTAAAACAACCTCTATGTAGAATCCTTCTTCGTTCTTAAAATCATCTTAGAAGTATTCATGAAATGCAAGTTCTCTTGAACCAAAAGAAACAATATTTTTAGAGACTTCCCAGACCTCTATTATCAATGAAATTTTCTTTTTAATATTTTTCTCAACATAATTTTGAGCCATTGTAAGTAAACTTGATGATCCCTTTAACTTGACACCAGGTGTAGTTGTTTTTATCATTGTCAACGGGATAGCCAAGATGGGAAGAGGCATCAAGGAAGTTTCCAATTATTTGATTTTTTCTTTAAGCTAGCATTCTTAGCCTCTAAACCATCAATAGAGTCATCAAGTGTGTCCTTGGTTGCCTTATGAATTTTGTAAATATGGGACGGTTGCATATGCTTGAGGTCAACCTCTGAGAGAGATTTTCCTTTTTTATTTTTCTGGTCAACTATTTCCACAATCAGCTTTTTATATTCTTTGTCAAAAACAATGCTCTAAAGAGTGAAGGATTCTTCCTCACTAAAGGTTTCATTCCCAATAACTTCCAGTAAAGAATCTTATTGAACAACATGCTCTTGTTGTTCTATTGCAGAAAATATTTTTTCAATGTCTACTTCTAGTTCCATATCTTCCAAGGAGAAGCTTTGAATATCATTTTCTGTAAGATTATTTTCTTCCTCTTACACTAGGGTTTTTCTCTTATTTCTCACGGGAAATTTGTGTCAACTTTCAATTTTTCCATAGGGAGGATTCTTATCTCCTCCTCCACTGGAACTGTTGTTAAAATGATTTTTAATTGGGTGGGTTGTTGGAGTACTTCTCCTGGAGGTAGCATTCTTCGGAGTGATAATTGGATATTGAGCACGTATTTCAATGGGACAATTTCCTTTCTATTTGTAAAGGCCATTATTTTTAAGTAATGTTTCTAAATCGTCAGCGTTATGTACAAAAGTGTTTTGTCTATTGACTTCTTCTTCTTCGCTCAAGACAATTTTAATGAAAGAGTTGTTGAATCTTACTGATAGCATATTTCCAACAAAGGTTTTGTTTGGATCAAAACCTTTGATGTTTTCAACATACTCCAAACTCACACTATTGAAATGATTTGCAAATTCATCAATTTTATTTATATTTCTCAATACAAACTCTCCAATCTTCCCTGGCAAAGGAATAAATTGTTTTTTTTTTCCTTTTTTCAAGGAAAAAGTGCAACCATAAATTATATTTCCTCGCTACCTCTGTGATAAATAATTTATCGGGTACATAGTATGGAAGAAAAGAAGGATTTTCTTTTGAGCAAAATATCCTTATGATACTATAATTTTCCATTTTCTCTATTGTCCCATTTTTCCCTAAAAATTTGGCAGCTTCAACAGATATCCAGGGAGTGTTTTTGCCCAACAAAAGTTTTTTGAAGACTGAAACAAAGTCATTATAAAATTCATAGAACAATAGAGGGGTGTTATGCTTCGACAATGCATGATACCAAAAGGTAATGGGATCTTCTTCACAATTTACCCTTTTACTGATAGTCAAATTTAGGAATTGGCAATAGTGCACGATAAAAAATATCAAATAAGAGGCCATAAATAATTCCCTATCATTTTTGTAATGCGATAATTGGGAATAAATTTCAATAGAAATGAGATTTCCCCAGTCAAAAATAGCCTTTTCTTGGACTGTAAATACAAAATATATAAAATCATCCGAGATATAGAAGCAATATTTTCCTGACCTGTTACTTTGGTAAATAGCCATGCAATTTCTCGATAGGGATTTTTTAAAGAGACAACTTTACTTTTGGTTATGTATGCTAGGACAAACGCAGTATCCTCCAAATACTCTAGCAGGAGGTCAAGCCCGTTATTGTGTTTCTTCAATAATTATTTGCAATATTCACATTTGAAAGTAAGAGTCGACTCTGGCAACTTTAATGTTTTGTGGAATACTTGAGGTGAAAGAGAGTTTGGAGAATGTCCCTGGAGATGTATGATTCTTTGATTCGACATGTACTTGTCCACACACCATGAAATGATTTCCTTACAATCTAAAATCTCTTGTACACAACCAGCATGAGAAATACTAGATGTCCAAATTATGTTCATGTCTCTTTTTGTGCAGTAGGGGGGGAGGAATAATACCAGTATTCTCTCGACCACTGGAAGTTCTGATCTTTGCGGCCAAAAATATTCAAAGTGTCACCACTGAACTGTTGTCGATTTGATATTTCCATTAAGTTGACGGACTATTTCTTCGGTTGGGTAGTGGTCACAAATAAGCCTTTTCTGAAAGATAATAATAGTTTAATTCTTTGGCAAATGAAGATTAAATGAGAATTTAATGAATAATTCCTTGATCCTTTCGCCATTAATGATGGTTTTCTAGGGGCCTTCACAAAAGTTGTTAGAAATTAAATAGTACTTAATGTGTATTGGGAAGAGAAACGTAATGGCGGGGATGAGTGTGATATAATTTCAATATAAGATTTTTGTGAACCCACCAACCCACCAACCCGTGGTTATAGAGATGATAAAAAAAATACCAAGTGTAGAGGAACTGTCGGTCGAACTTGCGTGCATGAGAAATGGAATACTTTGGAGCTCGACACCCATGATGAAGCCAAATCTTAAGTGATGGTCTAAATGTAGATCACGGAAGTCAAAGTGCAATGTGAGGGTCACAGAAAAATCAGAGGAAATGTTTGAAGAAAAAATTGAAGTGTTGAAGTGGACTTATGCATGAGTTAGTGGATGAAAATTAAAATGTGACAACCCGCAAACCCATGAACTAAAATATGGCTAAGCATAGTAACCAAGAAAAGGAAAAATAAGGGATAAAAGGAAATGGGAAAAGGGGGAGGTATAGAAGGGGGAAAAGAAAATGAGCAAAGAAGTGGGGAAAATAGAATGTGGGAGGGAAAAATAAAAGCACGAAAAGGTCTCAACAATTGGCTCCAACTGTGGGATGATAACCCCCTATGGGTTGTCAAGAATCCAGAATCTTCATGACCAGATGTTTCTATCCTTTGGGCTATGGAGTCAAACTTTAAGGATGTACAAAATGAATTGAAAACTATGTACAAGGAGAAGAGAAAATTTCAAGTGAAAAAACTTTTCAAATGTCGCCCATTAACAGGAAACATTAACATTTTCTCCTTCATGTCTTTAATCATATATGCATTAAAGCGTAGAATCGTTTCAATGATATATGGTCCAATCTAGTGTGCTTGAAATTTTGTGTGCATCAATGGTTTCTCCTTAGCTTTGTTCCAAAGTAACACCAGTTCACCCTTTTCAAAATTCTTTATGGTTGCACTCTGATCAAAATATTTTTTGATACTTTGATGTCTTTGAGAAGTTTTATACAAAGCTTCATTTAATTCTTCTTGCGATTTTAATCATTGATTCAATCTCTTTTGCATATGAGTATTATCTTATGCATCCTTTGTATTGACTACACAAGTCAAGGCATTTAACTCGAGGTTGATTGACATTTTTTATTCTTTCCCATAAGACAACACATACAAAGACATCTCAGTATTGTCTTTCAGAGTCATTCTTCTCGCCCATAGAGCATCTTTCAAATTTCAATTTCAAGTGCCAATTCTTTTGGTTCTTATCAATAGTTTTCTTTAATATCTGAATGAGTGTCTTATTGATGGATTATGCAAGACCATTCCCTTGTGGATAATAATTTGACGATTGACCCATGACGATGCCATATTCTCCATGTTGGACATAGTGGTACAATATTTTCATTGATGTCAACAGGGTGTAGAAGAATCCAGTATAAACCCAAATCTCATAAGGAAGAACATTAATCGAAGCTAAGAAGAGATGACGCACAAGATCCGTTAATTCTTATTTCGAGACAATCCAGGATCATTAGATCGAGGTGAAGTTAGAGGTTGGGAAGGATTAAATCTCAATCGTCAGATTTGAAGAAAGATCTTCAAATGATCTTGTTAGCTGTTAGATCAAGAAGGGACTTTGGATGAATTCTTGACCATCCGAGTATTGGAGGGACAGTGTAAGCCATAATATCCTAGAGTCTATGATTAAAATAAATCATGCAGAATGGTGATCTAAGATCTCCTTGGGAACAACACGAGTCGTTGGATCAGGTGTTCAACTCTAGCATTGAACACTCTAGCGCTGACCACTCTGATGAAAATGAGTCTAGAACAGGTAAGTGTACCAAAAGGCCAAATCTCTGAAAGTCACGAACTCTCGTCGACCTTCGGATCAAAGGAAGAATAGGAAACCTGACAACTGTTGATCTATTTAGAGTGTGCTACGGAATAAGTTGGTCAAATTCGGCCTTGACCTACTCTGGTGATAAATAGCTTAGATAAACCAAGAACTCATGAACCCCAGAGTTCCAGAATAAAAAAAGGCCATAGGATCAATACAGTTGAAAATATACGGTGGTAGATCTATTCGACACTTCAGGAATAATCTAAGGATGGTACTAAAGTGCCAAAAAATCCTAAATCCACGAAGTAAGACATGTGGAAAAATACAAATATGACTCGTGGACCAATCAAATGGTGACAAGTGTCAAGGTAGATGTGGCACATAAGGACTATAAAAGTCACAAATCAGGGTGACACGTGGCAACCACGCAACTAGTTCCATGTCAACAGTGATGTCAGAAATCTATGTCACTATGGGAGTACATCCTTCGGGGATATCCATCTTCTCCTACCAGCAAAACTACCTGAAGCGTTGAAGGTCGAAGTCACGAATAGCCGAATACCCAGAGAGAAGGAGCTCCTTTATGCCTAAGTCTATGGTCCCAACTCCTAGACATATGAAGGTTATCAATAAGGGAGTGTCGATACACCCTTCGACGTAATTTTCTCTGGAAGAGTTGGAAGACTGCAAAGGCCTGAGTCTCGAAACGTTGAAGTCTCGAAATGAACAAGAATCATCCATTTCAAACATGCAAATAAAACGTGACCGTCAATATTGATAAGTGATTAAGCACTTGTTTTTCTCAGCACTTAGTCACTACCTATGTTCATATGTAATAGAGGTCCTGAAAGTGCATCTGTGCGAATTTTAAACATACAGAGGAAGATTGTTTCCTTTGTCAGGAAGGAACTTTGAACCAGATAGGATCTAGATTCTTTCTTGATTGATATTAAGTGATCAAATACATCCAATGCATTGGAAGGCTAATCGAAAATCTCAAATATGATATGTTGGAGAACTAGGGATGCAACAGAAGCTTAAGAATAAAATAAAAAGACATGGGATCGAATTAAAAAAAATCGATCCATACCTGTGATCGTTTATGAAAATCCCTCTTACTAAATTGAAAAGATTTCACGTTAATACATGAATAATGATAGAGGGAGATATTAATTCTAAATTAGAAGATAAATGTTGTTACTATTAATTTAAATGAAGAGGTGCAATGATCCAAATAGAGGGACACAATGCTTCAATGCTCACACTAGTTGGGAGACTATATAAGCGAGAAATAATGGTGAAGAAGAAGTGTCTCTGAAGTCCAGATCAGAAGACCAAAAGCAGAAGTAGATTCCAAATAAGAAGAACTGATGATACTTATGCAATGAGGGTGGAAGAGAGGAGCAAGGAAGGATTCATATCCTCTACTAAGTAAAGTGTGAATAAAAGGGAGTTTGTGCTTCCTAGGGTTGGTGCCCTAAAATAAATGGAGTTGGTGCTTCCTAGGGTTGGTTCCATAAAAACAAGGGAGTTGGTGCTTCCAAAGATTGGTGCCCTAAAACAAGGTAGTTGGTTCTTCCTAGGGTTGGTTCCCTGAAGAAGGAGATTTGTGTCTCCTAGAGTTGGTGCTCTAAAAAGGATTGGTGTCCTTCACTGTCTCAGATTATTCCTTATAAAACCTTGCAATTCCTGTTAATTATATTTATATAATTGATTTTAAATACAAGTCCATTGTTGATCTTTGTGGTGATTAATAAAATAACAAACTAATTGCTAATTTTTTAAAAAGAGGAATTTCTCTAGAACACCAAATCTTGACAATATATTATCTTTGAGAAACTTAATCAACTCTTCAGAGTCAACCCTTTTTAATTCTACTTCTTCTTGCCACTTCATAAAATAATATGCATAAGTGAGGATATATATGTTCCCTTTACTTGATTTTGGATTTATCGGTCCAATGACATCCAATCCCCATTGGGAAAATGGTTGTTCTATAGATATAGGTTGTAATGACATTGTAGATTTTTTCATTTTCCCTGAAAATTATTGACAAGATACACATTTTCTTATGGTAGCATATGAGTCTTTAAAAACTGAGGGCCAATAAAATCCAACTCTTATTATTTTATGGGCCGTAGTAGTTGGCGCAAAATGTCCACCACATATACCTTCATGGAATTCCTTCATCAATTCTTGATATCTCTTTTCATCAACACACCTTAACAATATGCCATCATAGTTCCTTCTGAATAATACATTAGCAATCAATGCATACTAATTTGAATTCATTTTCAATGCTCTTCTCTCCTTTGAGATCATGGTAACTGGAAATTGGAAATTGTCCAGACCTTAAGTAAAATATAATATCTCTCTACCATTCTGAAAGAACCATAGATTCTCCGACTGAAATCGAAATTACTCCATCCAAAGTATCACCATTCGCAATGAGCTTACACAAACCTTGTCCTTTAACTTCTTTTAATGACTTAATTTCAATGTCATATTATTGAATCTTTTCCAACCAATTTGCCCATTTTCCTTCTCTCAATTTTTTATTTAAAATCATCTTTACAGGAGAGGATGGAACATATGCAATGACATGAGAATTGAATATGTAAGTCTGAAAGTGTGCCACTACTTTTACAAGAGACAGAGTTTGTTTCTCCAATTCTGAATATCTTAATTCATAATCATGGAGGGTCTTGCTCATGAAACTAATTGTCAATTCTTTACCTTTGGCATTTCTTTGAGTAAGAACAGATGCCACGATAATTTCCATTGCAAATGAATGAATGATGAAATCTATTTGGAAGTTTGTACTAATGAGGAATGGGGTTGTAGTGATTTCCCTTTTGATATTACTAAAAGCTTCATGTGTATCCGAGGTCCATTCAAACCTTTGATCGTTTTTCAACAATGAATTGATCGTCTTAAAAATACTTGCATAATCAAGGACAAATCTTTGTACAAAGTTGATTTTGTCAAAAAATGACTGGACTCCCTTCTTGGATGATGGAGGGTTGAGTTCATTTATATCTTTAACTCTCTCGGTATCAATATATATTCCTTATTTGCACACAATATGGCCCAATAATTTTCCTTCGGTTATAGAAAATAAATACTTTTTTGGATTCAAAGAAACACCATATAATCTACATCTATCCAAAAATTTCCTCAGGTGATGAATGTGATCACTCCTAGTTTTTGAGTGTACCGTTAAATCATCTTGGTAATACACCATGCATTTTTGTATCAAACCCTCAAAAGCATGATCCATAGCCCTCTAAAATGTAGCTCCAACATTCTTTAAACCAAAGGTGATCCAACATATTTTCATCGTGACTTATAAAGAATTGCATTAAATGAGCATAAATTAAAGTGCACCATTAAAGAAGGAAAAACTCAAAAATGAAGAGACATAAGCATCATCTATGAACACAAAAAACTTGATAACGGAGTTCGTCCCTAGTGGACTACGTCTCCAGGTCCTGCTCTCAAATGGGTAGGCTCTTTCATTAAATCAACAAAAGAATTTGGCAAAATACATAAGTATACCTCATTCTAAAATCAAGTTGTAGAAATAATGCTTAGAACAAAAAACAGACAACAACATTGATATTAGTGGCATCGAATTACCCAAAAATAATTGTCTCCACACCTCGATCCAAATTTGGCACTCCCAGACCCAAGAACAATTTTGTCTCGATTTTTGTGCCCTCTACAACCTACAATTATGATTCTACTTTTCATCAAAATGTGTGCTCGAATGGTCGTACAGTCCACACGCCTCCCCCCTGTGGTTGGGAAGATGCATCATTTAAGAAATAATTTGGGCGTTGGTTACTATGTGACACCCGCAGCCTGTTGGCTAGGGCGGATATGTTAAGGCGTTGGTTGTGGGTGGAGGTCTCAAGGTCAAACCCCACAGACTCTCCTTTTGGGCCTTGTATTGCTATATGGTATATATATATATATAAATTTGTTCCACCATTTTTAGAGGTGTTACTAGAACCGTATCCAAATGATATATCTATGGATAGGTTTGGTGTGGTTCGCCATATTTGGCGGACCCACCAAACCTTTTTTTTTTTTTCAAATATTTGTTCGCGAGTTGTCCTTAGGCATTTCTCATCTGCCATGTGGAAGCCTCTGATTGGGCCACGCGACATCCTCTCACTGGTCCATGATGCCACCTACCAAGTCAGCATGCCACGTCAGCCGTATAGATTGTACGGACTACCACATGGCAATATCTGATTGGTCCACAGATCGGTCCAAAAACGTTAAAACTGGGTGACACATGGCAACATCTGGTGTTGCCACATCATCATGTTGACATCATGCTAATGTCAACATGCCACATGTCACTTCCATGTTCTTTCCACTTGTTTTGTATGGATTCTGATGTCGGCAGTACATATGCTGACTCATCCCCTGTTGACTGGGCTAGGTTGACTAAACTTTGACTGTGAATATATTTCAATCCATAACTCTATTTGACGAGTCGCTTGCGCTGTTAGAAATATTGCAACACACAATTCTCGATCATGCCATTTTCACTGAGTTTTGGAAAATTTGAATTTTTTCCCTTTCTATGTCTTCTTAAGCCATTATGAGCATCCTGAGTTGCCTTTGTGAGTTCTGAGTTGTTATTTTCCTTCTCTGGATCCTTTTTGGATCACGCCTTCCCACTGATATCATTTTGAACCACCAAAATATTTCATCAATCAACAGGTAAGTGAGGGAAGAGTCCTCTCACTTTGTCCTTCTCTATCCACTTTTCCTTACTTGGATGTGTGCCTTTTAAGCCTACTCGAAGATAATCAACATCACCCCTACGTGAAGTCCTCATCCTCTTGTCCAGGATGATATATTCCTGTAACTCATCCAATTACTTAGGTGCAAACTCATCAACTGAAGGTATTGAAACTTCCTCATCTTGATCCATGATCATGGGAGACTAAAAAAGTTTCAAGTTCTCAACATTCACAACTAAGTAAATATACATGCAAGGTGGAAGATCCAGACGAAAAGCATTGGTACCACTTTTCTCCAAGATAGTGAAGGATCTATAACAAATGGGCTTGAGTTTCTTTCCTTCACCCTTCAATCTCTCCTTGTTGATTTGAAGCCATACCCGATCTCCAACCTGGAACCGATGATCAACCATGTTCTTGTCATGTCGAGCTTTATACTATGATTGACTTCTCTCCAACTGTTCCCTGACTGCCTGGTGTATCTAATGGATCATCTGGATGAATTTGCAGGCTTTGTCCTCTGTTCGTTCTTCATTAACATCGACATCTCTCCCATACATCAAGTCCAAAGGAACCTTTGGTAGGTACCCAAAACATGTCTCAAAAGGTGAACTTTGAGTGGATGAATGTAAAGCTTGGTTGTACGCATGTTGTACATAGGGTATTTGTTCATCCCATAACTTGGGATGCTTATTTCAACATCCTCGAAGAAAAATTACCACTATTTTGTTTACCACCTCTGTCTGTTCGTCAGTCTCTGGATGGAAAGCAATGCTCCTCTTCAATTTGATGTCCATCATCCTCCACAAGATAGTCCAAAATTCCCCAAGGAATCGAGTATCTCGATCCGAGACAATGGACGTGGGTAACCCAAAGTGAACCCAAACATACTGAAAGAAGAGATTATCAATCTTCTCAATAGTGATCTTCTTTTTACATGGCATCAAGATGCACATCTTGTTGAACCTATCCACTACAACATACAAATAATCATGACCCCATTTGTTCATTGGTAAACCCCCTACAAAATCCATGGAGATACTTTCCCATGGATGGGATGGAACAAGAAGTGGTGAGTATAGCCCAAGTTTTCTATTACTGGAATTACAAATAGAACACATCACACACCCCTTTACATATTTAGTTACAATTTCTTTCAATTGAGGCCAGTAACAAAACCTATGCAAATGAGCCATAGTTTTTCCTACCCCAAAATTCCCAGACACAAGAGAAGTGTGAGCTTCTCGTATTACATGGACTCATTCACTTGTAGGAATACATAGCTTTCCAAGATGGTAGAGTAGTTTTCCCCATAGACAATAGTTCTCTACCTGTGCACCATGGGTTAAATTCTCATATACTTCTTTAAAATCTTCATCAATGGCATACTGTTATACATAGCTATCATGAGATAAATAAGTATTCTTAAAAATAATAGAAGAAACAATAGGAGGTCTAGAAAACATATCAACTACCTTATTACTTGTACCCTTTTTGTACTTGATTACTAAATGAAATTGTTGTAGAAATCCCATCCATCTGTAGTGTCGAGATTTTTGCAACTCGGTCTGTGCTTGGAGATATTGTAAGGTCTGGTGATCTATATGTATGATTGTTTCCTTCCCTAAAAAGTAGTGCTTCCATTTCTTTACGCTCTGGACTAATGCATACAACTCTTTATCATATGTAGGATAGTTAACAATAGCTTGGTTAAAATTTTCAGACTGGTAACAGATAGGATTATGATATTGCATCAATATTGCACCCATGGCATATCCGTTGGCATCTATATTGATCTCAAAAGGTTGTTGAAGATTCAACAATGCTAATACTGGTGTGGTACTGATCTTCTCCTTCAAAATGATGAAATATTTATGTTGCTTTCCTTCCCACTGAAAAGTGGTCTTCACACTGGTTAAGGCATGCAAAGGAGCTGCCATAAAGAAGAAGTTGGAAATGAACCTCCTCCAATACTGAACTGCACATAGAAGCTTCGGACCTTGGTACACTTTTTGGCTCAGGCCAATTTATAATTACATCAATTTTGGAAGGATCAATTTTAAATTGTCCTCCTCCTACAATATGACCTAAGTACATATTAAGACCACACAATGTACCTTTTTTCCCACACTTTTTGCCACCATTACACTCTTGTTTCACTCACATTTAAAATCATATTATCACTTTACCCTATCTTTCTAAAGGTATACAACGTCTCTTCTCTTTACTATATGTTTAATCTATTTTGCATATAATTTTACATCACTCTCGTACTTAACCATTGATTAGAAATGTATAAGTGCTGAAACAGTTCAAACTACAGATTAGCATTGAGGCCTAATGCTGAAACAACAACTCACAGAAGTTGTTACACAGTCTGTAAACTACGATGCTGAAATAGCAACTCACAAAAGCTATTACACAGTCCATGGTCGACGATGCTGAAACACAGAAGAAGTTGTTACACAGTCTGTGGTCGACGATGCTGAAACACAGAAGAAGTTGTTACATAGTCTGTGGTCAACGATGTTGAAACACAAAAGAAGTTGTTACACAGTCCGTCGTCAACACAGAAGAAGATGTTACACAGTTCGTAGTCAACGATGTTGAAACATAGTAGAAGTTGTTACACAGTCCGGGGTCAATGATGTTGAAATAGTCAGAACGCAAATCCCATGGTTGAAACATCCCTTGATTTGCGATGATGAAACAACATACAATAGCAGTAACAAGAGACAAATAAAGAATTTGTTACTCCAACCACAACAGCAACACCTCACTCAGCACTTGTAATAGCATTCTATTGAGGAAGACTAGGATATCCTATTCCAGTTTAGAAAGTCGATCTGACTAAGAATAGGACTCAGATGTACACCTGTAATTAGTTGATTAAGTTGTATCGAAGGGATTATCCTCTTTAAATAAGAGGAAATCGTCATTCGAGAGGATCTTCAGTTGTTTTACTAAGAAGGGTTTGCAGAGAGGGACGTACTTCATTCCAGATTGTAATATGATACATTGACAGATGAATAAAATACTGTTCTGAGTATTTCTCTCTAGCCTTTTCGTTTCAGGGGAATCTTGTGAGAAGGGAGGGCCCACCTTCTTCACAAGATTCACCCGTTAGTTTTGTAGTTTGTTAGTGTGATCTCTGTTTATGCCGTGATTAAATTTTGTTTTGTTGAAACACTACTTTATTGAATTTTGTTTTGCTGAAACACTAGTTCATTGAACTCTGTCTTGCTGAAAACCCTGCTTTACTGAACATTACATTGTTTTCATGTGATTCATGCTTGGGTAACTGTTAATCATTTTAGTTAGCAATCATGTTTGATGAATTTATGAAAGCTTGGTAATCAGAAACAGGTGCTGAAGTTTCCTGCTTGGGAAATAGGGTCATGTTCTCTATTAGAGATAGTTAGCCTTCAGTGCATTAATGAGTTCATGAAAGTGTGCTAATCATAAACAAGGTGCTGAAGTTTCCTGCTTGGGAATTAGGGTCTTGTTCTCTATTAGTGATAGTTATCCTTCAATGCATTAATGAGTTCATGAAAGTGTGCTAATTAGAAACAAGGTGCTGAAGTTTCCTGCTTGGGAAATAGGGTCATGTTCTCTGTTAGAGATAGTTAGCCTTCAGTGCATTAATGATTTCATGAAAGTGTGCTAATCAGAAACAAGGTGCTGAAGTTTCCTGCTTGGGAAATAGGGTCCTGTTCTCTGTTAAGAGATAGATAGCCTTCAGTGTGCATGTCAATTATTTCAGTTAAGAAATGAGTTCATGAAGTATGATGATCGGAAACAGGTGTTGAAGATTCCTTCTTTGGGAATAGGGTCTTGTTCTCTGGTTACAGAATAGTTGGTCTTTCCTGTTGCAGTATCTTGTTGTTATTTTAATGTAATCCGGGATTCTTAATTTAATCATTCCTTTAAACTTTGAGCTCTGCAATAGGTAGATTGTTTTCCTGTAATTCAAGTTAGAACTTCAGTTCGTTCAAGGCAAGTGTGATTAATATAGTTTTTACTACAACTCTAGGTTGCTTTTGAGATTGAGCATATATAGTGCATGGTTACCTTTGAAATAAACAGACTTCCCTGGGTTGACAATTTATGTAGCACTTGATTGTTTAGATTAAATAAGAAATTATAGTGACCAACATTTTGGCGTCGTTGTCGGGGAAGGTAATTATAGATTTCAAAAGAACTTATGATTTTTCAGATACAAAGATTGCATGAGAGGACGAGGAGACCCCAAAGACACTGACCCTACAGGTGGCAGGGGAAGAGGAAGAGGAGGAAGAAAGACTTATATTGATGAGATTATATCAAAGTCTGAATCTGCTGCTCAACGACCAAACCTTCGGAAACAAAAATCCCAACCTTCATTTCAAGCAAACTTTGAAACAGGGAAAGAAGTTTGGAGTCCTGAGATAGTCCAGAAACCAATAGGAAACATTGAGGATAGAGCAAGTGCAGCAGGGGAGCAGACAGAAGAAAACATGGATGAGTACAATGAAGAATTGCATCACTAAGAACAGGCAGGTCCTGAAGGAGAGGTAAATGATGAAAACTCTTTCTCTACATTAGGATTTCCTATTGGTGATCTTCCTAGAGGGGTAGCCCCCATGAAGAACATTCCACTCTCAGCACTACCTAATTTTCATGGTTTGTCT
>ML782283.1:531174-544961 GCA_009831015.1 Picea engelmannii
TGAATCCTAACATGCCATTTACATCTTCTAATCGTTGGAATAATTATCCTTCTTTCAATCAAATGAGTTACCCTCCCTATAATCAAATGAAATATCCTAATCAAATGAATTACCCACCCATGCAACAAACTAACCCACCCTTTTTTGATCCATCAATGAGGACTCCTTGGCCTCCACAACAACAACAACCATATCAGAACCAATGGAATCCAAATTGGAGAGGACAACAACTCCCCTTCCCAAATCAATTACCTCAATCACAATTTCTACAACCACTCTCCTTACCATCAGGTACTCCACCAAACAATCAAATAATGAGACCCCAGCTACCTGTACAACCTAACCCTAACCCCAATAATAAAGTTGTGCAGTGCATTGATATTCATAACCAACCTACACTTTCTCTTCTCCCTACGCAATGCAACGATATTCATTTACAATCTGGGAGAATAGTAGAACCTACCATATCTGATGTTACCTCTTCTGATAAATTGGAAACAAAAGAGCATGATGTACCTGAAAAGGTACAATCATCCTCTAACAATGTTGCTGAAAGAACAAAACCACCATTTCCTCAGCATTTAGCTTTGACTAAAATGCCTGAGCCACCAGATTTTAATATTCTAGGGGAATTACAAAATTTGTATGTCAAAATTCCTCTACTACAAGCACTCCGAGACGTACCAATCTATGCCAGGACGATGCGATACATTTGTGTTAAGAAGCCTGGTAGGAAAATTAAGGATCCTCTCACAGTCCATGTTATGGGAGACTTGTCTGCACTAATGTCAGGTAAAGCCCCCCCAATTAAATATGGTGATCCTGGCCACCATACTGTCTCAGTACAAGTTGGAAAAATGATAATCCCTCGAGTCCTGGTAGACTTAGGTGTCGCTATCAATATCATGACTCTGGAAACCTTACAACTGCTACAACTGCAAAATGAATTCAGAGACACCCCAACTATCCTAGAATTAGCTGACCGATCTACAATTAAACCAGAGGGAGTCATTGAAGACCTAATTATCTCAATGGAATCCTGGAATTATCCAGCTGACTTTGTGGTACTACAACCTAAAACAAAGTTGGGGGGGCACCCTCTAATTTTGGGCAGGCCTTGGTTAGCCACAGCAGATGCTTTTATCAGTTGTACATCATGTTCAATGACAACTTCCAACGGTTACGAAACCAAACAGCTTACCCTCTACCCTCACGCTACATGCCTAATTAATAATGATAATTCTGTATGGGTAGACTTCGATGATCAACTTACTCAACCCATATTGACTATTGGAAAAGCTCTAAGCCTTAAAGACAACACCGAGGATGAAGTAATTAATAATTTTATTTGTGAACCCTCCTTCGTGACTCCAGAAACTCACAACTAGTTAGTTGCACTGTTGGAGTCAGATAATCAAGAAAACCTTAACTCTGAAAACCCACCTCAAACATCTGCCACCATCTCTTCTAAAAGTATACCAGTAGAAATTGAACCTGAAAAACACTGAACATAAACCCTAACCTGACAGATGTTGAAACACAACAATTAATGAAGTTACTTCTGGAAAATAAAGAAGCATTTGAATGGGATTATACAGATATGAAAGGAATCTATCCCAAATTATGTACTCATAGAATATATATTAAGGAAGATTTTCGACCGATCTGCCAATCTCAATGACGATTGAACCCTAATTTAAGAGAAATCCTCAAAGAAGAACTTCAAAAATTGCTTGATGCAGGGTTTATTTATCCTATATCAGATAGTAAATGGGTTTCCCCGTTGGTAATAGTTCCTAAGAAAAACGGGAAATGGAGAGTATGTGTGGATTATAGAGCCTTAAATAAAGCTACTCAAAAAGATCACTTTCCATTACCATTCATTCATCAGGTGTTAGACGGTTTGTCAGGGAATAAATTTTTCTCATTTTTAGATGGTTTCAGTGGGTATAACCAGATCAAAATTGCACCCCAAGATCAAGATAAAACCACTTTTACTAGCCCTTGGGGAACCTTTGTTTATAGAGTTCTCCCATTTGGACTATGTAATGCACCAGCAACCTTCCAAAGAGCAGTTATACGAATCTTTTCTGATATGCTTAATGACTCTATGGAAATTTTTATGGATGACTTTACTCCCTATGGTGTTTCTTTTCAAGAAGCACTACAAAACCTTGAGAAAGTGATTAAATGATGCATACAAGCCCAACTCTCCTTAAGTACAGAAAAATGTCATATGATGATGAGTGAAGGAATAGTGCTTGGACATTTTATCTCATCTCAAGGAATTCAGGTAGACCCATCCAAGATACAAGTCATTAAGGATATTCCTACTCCCAAAACCCAAACAGAGGTAAGAAGCTTTCTAGGACATGCTGGATACTACAAAAGATTTATCAAAAAAAAATCCAAAATAGCTTCTCCCTTGTTTGTGTTACTGATGAAAAATGTTGAATTCAAATGGACTAATTCTTGCCAGGAAGCATTTAATACACTTAAACATCAGTTATCTACAGCTCCTATTCTTAGAGGACCTGATTGGACACTTCCCTTTCATATATCCTCCGATGCTTCAGATACTGCAATAGGAGTTGTCTTGGGACAAGAAGAAAATCATCTCCCTTATGTTATTTATTTCATCAACAAGAATATGACTCCTGTTGAACTCAATTATACAGTCACCGAAAAGGAATTCTTAGCAGTTATCTATGTTATTAATAAATTTAGACATTACATTACTGGCTATTCTACTTTTGTCCATACTAATCACTCAGCTATCAAATATCTAATGAACAAACCTATCACAAATGCTAGAGTCACCAGATGGTTACTATTATTGCAAGAATTTGATAATACAATTGTAGATAGACCAGGAAAAGAAAATGTAGTTGTTGATTTCCTTTCTCGGTTGACACTTGATGATGATACTCCAGTATATGATTCCTTTCCTGATGAATATATATTTGCAATTTCTGCTCACTCACCCTGGTAAGCAGACATTGCTAACTACTTGGTTGCAGGGAAGTTACCACCACACCTATCCCACTGAGAGAAAAGAAGAATCATTCAACAAAGCGCTCGGTATAGTTGGATAAGTGGGTGTCTTTTCCATACAGGACCTGATCAAGAAATTCGAAGGTGCATTAGAGAAGATGAGGTTTATGATTTACTAAAAGCTTGTCATGATGGCCCTTGTGGAGGGCATTTTGCTGATAAGAGAACAGCATATAAAATTCTCAGGATGGGGTACTATTGGCCCTCACTTTTCAGAGATGCAAAGAAATATGTCCGGGCCTGTGATAGTTGCCAAAGAGTGGGCCAACCTAATCATAGAGATGAAATTCCATTAAACCCCTAGATAGTACTTGAACCATTTGAAAGATGGGCCTTAGACTTTGTATGACCCATTAACCCCCCATCTAATCAAAAAGTGTACATAGTGGTCTGCACAGACTACATGACTAAATGGGTGGAAGCTAAAGAACTCCACAGAGCGACCGAAGAAGAATTTATAGATTTCCTATTTGAAGACATCTTTATCAGATTTGAAGTGCCAAGAGAATTAGTTACAGATGGAGGACCTCCTTTCACTTCTCATGGTTTCAAAGCCACCCTTCAAAAATATCATCTTCAGCATAGAATGACTACAACATACCACCCCCAAGCCAATGGACAGGTGGAAAGAACAAACAAAGTAATAAAATCCATTCTCACAAAAACAGTGAAGGAAAATAGAAAGGATTGGTCCTACAGGCTCCCTAAAGCATTATGGGCCTACAGAACTACCTAGAGAAATACTACAGGATTCTCTCCCTATGAATTAGTCTATGGAAAGAGTGTTGTCTTTCCTATGGAATTTGAAATCAAAACCTTAAGAACTGCTTTAGTTGTCAACCTTGATTTGACCGATGCACAGACAGCCAGGTTGCAGCAGCTTAATGAATTGGATGAGAAAAGACTAGATGTCATTCATCAGACAACTATGATTCAACAACAAAGATCAAAATGGCATGACAAAACTATCAAGAATAAGCAGTTCCAAAAAGGTAATTGGGCTCTACTGTATGACTCTCGGTTCAAAGAATTTCAAGGGAAACTGCATACAAGATGGCTTGGACCCTACGAAGTAGACATTGTTTTCCCCAATGGAACAGTAAGGCTCCTCACAATCGATGACTCTAAAACACCGTTACTTGTAAATGGTCATCGGCTCCATCTGTACCATCGCCCTATTTCCAAAGAAGATTTTAAGGCCACATGTGTGGCAGACTCTCATTACCTCTTTTTAGAGGGGGCTCCTACCCCTCATTGCAATTAATTCTTTTTAAGTTAATTTCTTTAGTATTAGATTAGATTTCATTTACTAATAATCCCTGTCAAGAAATACCATGTTACAATCGATTTTTGCAGATTCCTGATCACAGTATAGGCCACTAGGAAAGGATGATCTTATTTCAAGAAGAGGCAAGATTTCACGTTGCTGAAACACCAATGTCGGCAACTCTTTGTTCTTTCTTCATTGTTGAAACACCATTGTTCAGCGACCTTTTGATTCTCCCCATTGCTGAAACACCATTGTCAGCAACCCCACACCATTTTCCCCCATCATTGTTCAGCAACCTTTCACCATTCTCCCCATTGCTAAAACACCACTGTCAGCAACCTTTCGTCATTTTCCCATTGCCACGGTTCAGAAATTATTCACATTTCCCCATTGATGAAACAACATCGTCCAGCAATTGTTTCACCCTTTCTTTTCTGTTGTTGAAGCACCATTGTCAGCAACTTTTCACTTTCTCCCCATTGCCAAAACACTACAGTCTGGCAATTCTTCACATTTCCCCATTGACGAAACAACACCATCCAGCAATTGTTTTGTCCTTTCTTTTTTGTTGCTGAAACACCATTGTCAGCAACTTTTCGTCTTCTCCCCATTGCCAAAACACTACAATTTGGAAATTCTTCACAGTTTCCATTGACGAAACAACACCATCTAGCAATTGTTTTTCCCTTTCTTTCCTATTGCTAAAACACCAACTTTTCAACATTATCTGTCAATAAGATTTTGCGCTCTCATACTACATTTTGTCCTTCCAGTCAACAAATCCTTGATACAATTCATCTAATAAATCAAAAGTCTCTGCCACAACCACTGCAGAACTATCGTGGACAGGCATTATATTTTGTTTGCAGCACGAATCAGAAGGTAAAGGTGAGGTATGTAAATTTTATGTAATACAGTTAAGCTATAGTTAATGAGAAGATTCCAAATCATTATGACCACTCGAGTGAAATCATTATTAGCGGCACTTGAAGGGGGGGAGGACATATCGAACTTTTATACCATCATTTCACACGAATTCACCACCGCCATTCCTATTTACCATCTGTTTGTTTGTTTCACCACCATTTGCATTCCTTCACTCGAAAAACTTACTCTGCACAGAAGTTGTTACTCGACTCTTTGACGGTGTATTTTACTGAGCTGTTAGCTATGGGAGGCTCTGTTATACGGTACGAACCCACCATGACAGCCCTATTAGAACTGTATCCAGAAGCATATCAAATTTTTCTGCAGGCAGGATGGCTCAGTTATTTTCAGAGACTCCAGGGGTATGATCAACAACAGGTTCTCCAATTTGCTCAAAATCTCCAGGAAGACCATTCCATTGTTCAAGGGGTTCAGATTTCAGTTACAGAAGAGGATATAGCACAGGTTTTGGGTCTCCCCACCAATGGCCTTCGTTGGTTCAGTCGCAAACATGTCATCCCGAATACCTAGTAGGATTTCCTCTTGCCAGGGGAACAAATTGAACCTAAAGGTCGGGGTGTCCGACTCAGCTCGCTCCCGCCTCCATGGCCAGAAGTTGCAAAATTCGTCAAACACTACCTTACCTGTGAAGGCCAGTACTAGGTAGTCTACCAGCACGATTTTGTCCTGTTGTCTCATTTACGGCATAATAGATTGGTGAACATTCCTTATTATTTGCTCGGTTGTCTTAAAAATATGTCACACTACTGTAAAAAGGCTAAAGATCCCACCCTTTCACTCACCCATCACCGTCTCATTCAACTGCTTATCCAAAAGGGTTTTTCCCAATAAAACCCTCCACTAAACAACCCACCTATAAATCCCCAAGAAGCCGCTGAAATTTCTGAAAATCTTCAGGAACAGCAACCACAAAACCCTCCAGACTCTCTAGAAATACCTAACAGTCCATCTATAGACCCAATCAGTCCAATTAACCCCCCTACCATACCAAGCCCGCCCCACACCTTACCAGAATCATCCACTCCTGCCCTTCATATTCTTAGCGATGATTCTGAGCCAGACAATTCTCCCTGTCCCATCATTGAGGAAAAACCCCCACGAAAACGAAAGCAATTTCCTTTCTTTCCGCCCTTTTTACAAAGAAAATGAACAAGGGCCTCAACAAGGGCAGCCACTACTACCACCGCCATAGACCCCCAACCCATATGACTAATACGTCGTACACCTCTAACCTCCCAAATGCCAGAATCTTTGCCTATTCCACCCACGGGCATTGAAACACAAGAAGCAGATGCCCAGGGTGTTGCGACATCATTCGTTTCAAATCAAGTAGCTGAAACACAAGAAGTAGCTACTCATCCAGTAGCTGAACCACAAGAACCAGCTACCCAATTCGTAGCTGAAACACAAGAACCAGCTACCCATTTAGTAGCTAAAACACAAGAACCAGCTACTCATTCAGTGGTTGAAACACAAGAACCAGCCATAGCTGCCACACAAGAACTAACTATAGCTGAAACACAAGAACCAGATACTGATACTGATACTGAGATACAGGAATCATAGGTCCAGGGTGCTGAAACATTACTTTCCTTACATCAATAAGTTGAAACACAAGGAGCAGCTGCCAATTCTGTAGCTACTCCACAAAAACCAGCTAGTGCGGTTGTGACTGCTACACAAGAACCATTCACTCCTCAACCAGAACCAACAATTGCCTTTGTCTTAGAATAAAATGAGTTCCTAAAATCTGAACTGGAAGCCTACAAGAAAGAGCTAGCCGCAACAAAGGAAGCCTATGAGAAGGAACTTAATTTGTACACCCTAGCTCGCACAACGACCATGTCAGAAGGAACTACAACAGAGAATCCGTGTAGAGAATATATGTGGTGTCAATGTGGGGACATATACTATCAAGCAGGCTACAAAGTAATTCAAATCCCAATGACAGGAGCTTCCCCTGCCCCTTCAACTTTTGCAGTCAAAGAAGAAAAACATGTTGTTACACAAGAACCAGCTATAGCTGTCACACAAGAACCAGCCACAGCTGAAACACAAGAACCAGCAGGACCTTCCTAAATTAATACTGAGCCCTGGCCTGCAACAAATGTCAAATCTAAAACCCCTATTTTTGTTAATAAAGTTGTACAAACATTGCCTATGGATGAATCTGCCCCTCCCAGCCAGATCAATAACCACAACTTTGTGGAACAAGCCACTCAGACCCTACCTCAGCCTACCACTTGCAACGCTGAAACACAAACTCAAACCCTACTTCAGCCTATTACTTGAAATGCTGAAACACAAACTCAGCCATGGGATGAGCAGGAAATAATAGAAAAATGGAAAAAAGAGTTTGTTGTTACACAGGCCAAAAGCCTGCAAGAACACAGACAAATATGGATAAATCATACCTACTCAAATTGGGAAGCTTTGGAGCAAACATGCCAGGAAGCTCGTGCCCTTAAGAAACAGAACAAAGAGTTAAAAGGCAGATTTCTCCTGATATTTTACTTGGCACAAAAGCTATTGGCTGCAAGGAAACCACCCTGCAATTACTCCTTGTTCCTCATGGAACGACTTACATGGTTTCAGATCAAATCAATCACAGAAGGCAGACCCCATGCAGTGCTACATCCAACAGATTTTGTCAAAACCTTTGCAGAATCCTCTGCTATGGATCAGCACCTCCTTTGTGAGGCATATTTTCATAATGAGGTCATCCCTGAGAACAGGCAGCTCAACCTTAATCCTCTTGTCGGTGACATCCAGATTCAGGCATTCACCTCCTTTCTCCACAATCAGATTATATGGAAGGATGACTTCCTGGCTTCCAAGCACAATGAGGATAACCACCTTCTCTAGATAAGGCTAGAACCACAAAATGCAACCACCTTTGTTACAGAATATTATCAGTTTTTAAAGAAACCAAGGATGACTAAACACGTCCAGCAACTACAATCAACAGTGCTTTAGGATTGTCAACACTTCATCAGATCCATAGAGATTGATTCCCTACAGACAAACAACTTGTTTTGGCAGCAATCTACTGAGAAAAGACAGGAACACAATCATTTTATCCCTACTAATCTCGAGATATCAATCTCCAGGGTACCTAACTACATCACGTGTGTTCAGCAATGTGTTGAACGCTGGATAGGGTAACGGTTTTATTTTCCTATCCTCTGGTTGCCAGCAGAGAGATATCAAATCCATTATAAGTTGCCTAAGAAGACAGAAACAAGAGCTTGGCAATGGTTACAACGCATCCAAGGGTTCATAGATCCAACAGACAGCACCTCCCACAGCTATTGCTTGAGTAACTTGCATGCTTAGAGTCGGTATTCAGATTCTGATTCAGAGTGAAGTTGCTTGAGGACATGCAACATTTTAAGTTGGGGGGGATGTTAGGACCACACAATGTACCTTTTTTCCCACACTTTTTGCCACCATTACACTCTTGTTTCACTCACATTTAAACTCATATTATCACTTTACCCTATCTTTCCAAAGGTATACAACGTCTCTTCTCTTTACTATATGTTTAATCTGTTTTGCATATAATTTTACATCACTCTCATACTTAACCATTGATTAGAAATGTATAAGTGTTGAAACAGTTCGAACTGCATATTAGCATTGAGGCCTGATGCTGAAACAGCAACTCACAGAAGCTGTTACACAGTCTATGGACTACGATGCTAAAACAACAACTCACAGAAGTTGTTACACAATCCTTGGTCGACGATGCTGAAACACAGAAGAAGTTGTTACACAGTCCGTGGTCGACGATGCTGAAACACAGAAGAAGTTGTTACACAGTCCGTGGTCAACGATGTTGAAACACAAAAGAAGTTGTTACACAGTTCGTCGTCAACACAGAAGAAGATGTTACACAGTCCGTGGTCAATGATGCTGAAACACAGTAGAATTTGTTACACAGTCCGGGGTCAACGATGATGAAACAGTCAAAACACAAATCATGTGGCTGAAACAGCCCGCGATTTGTGATGATGAAATAGTATACAACAGCAGTGACAAGAGACAAATAAAGAAGTTGTTACTCCAGCCGCAACAGCAACACCTCACTCAGCACTTGGAATAGCATTCTGTTGCAGGAGACTAGGATATCCTATTCCATTTTAGAAAGTCGATCTGACTAAGAATAGGACTCATATGTACACCTATAATTAGTTGATTAAGTTGTATCGAAGGGATCCTCCTCTTTAAATAAGAGGAAATCAGCATTCGAGAGGATCTTCGGTTGTTTTACTAAGAAGGGTTTGCAGAGAGGGACGTACTTCATTCCAGATTGTAATATGATACATTGACAGATGAATAAAAGACTGTTCTGAGCATTTCTATCTAGCCTTTTCGTTTCAGGGGAATCTTGTGAGAAGGGAGGGCCCACCTTCTTCACAAGATTCACCCGTTAGTTTTGTAGTGTGTTAGTGTGATCTTTGTTTATGTCGTGATTAAATTTTGTTTTTTTGAAACACTACTTTATTGAATTCTGTTTTGCTGAAACACTACTTCACTGAACTATGTCTTGCTGAAAACTCTACTTTACTGAACATTACATTGTTTTCATGTGATTCATGCTTGGGTAACTGTTAATCATTTTAGTTAGTCATCTTGTTTGATGAATTTATGAAAGCTTGGTAATCAGAAACAGGTGTTGAAGTTTCCTACTTGGGAAATAGGGTCCTGTTCTCTGTTAGAGATAGTTAGCCTTCAGTGCATTAATGAGTTCATGAAAGTGTGCTAATCAGAAACAAGGTGCTGAAGTTTCCTTCTTGGGAAATAGGGTCATGTTCTCTGTTAGAGATAGTTAGCCTTCAGTGCATTAATGAGTTCATGAAAGTGTGCTAATCAGAAACAAGGTGTTGAAGTTTCCTGCTTGGGAAATAGGGTCATGTTCTCTGTTAAGAGATAGATAGCCTTCAGTGTACATGTCAATTATTTTAGTTAAGCAATGAGTTCATGAAGTATGATGATCGGAAACAGGTGCTGAAGATTCCTGCTTTGGGAATAGGGTCATGTTCTCTGGTTACAGAATAGTTGGTATTTCCTGTTGCAGTATCTTGTTGTTATTTTAATGTAATCCGAGATTCTTAATTTAATCATTCCTTTAAACTTTGAGCTCTGCAATAGGTAGATTGCTTTCCTATAATTCAAGTTAGAACTTCAGTTCATTCAAGGAAAGTGTGATTAATATAGTTTTTACTACAACTCTAGGTTGCTTTTGAGATTGAGCATATATAGTGCGTGGTTACCTTTGAAATAAACAGACTTCCCTGGGTTGACAATTTATGTAGCACTTGATTTTTTAGATTAAATAAGCAATTATAGTGACCAACAGTACACAAGTGCAGTCTTCCCAAATTCACATTTAGACAATTTTACATACAACTTTTCCCTTTGCAAATTATCCAATACTTGCTTTACATGCATCACATGTTCTTCCCAAGTCCTGCTAAAAATAATAATGTCATCTAAATATACAATCACAAAGTCATATAGGAAAGGCTTGAATACATCATTCATCACATGCATGAAAGTTGTCGAAGCATTACAAATCGCAAAGGACATAACTAACCACTCAAACAATCCATGTTTGGTTTTAAAGGCAGTTTTCCATGCATCATGTTCTGCGACCCTGATATGATGATATCCACTATGCAAATCCAACTTAGTGAAATAAAAAACATTCTTCAAATGATCAAGTAAATCATCTATACGAGGAAGAGGGTATCAATTTTTCACCGTGATTTTATTTAAGGCCCGGTAATCGACACACATTCACCATGTGCCATCCTTCTTTGGCACGATCACGATCGAAGAACCACAAGGAGATGAACTGGTCCTAATGACCCCTTGATCCAATAATCCCTGTACCTTCTTCTCGATCTCTGTCATCTCCACAACTAACATCCTATACATGCCCACATTAGGAAGAGGAGAATCATGCTAAATATGTATCTCATGTTCGATTTCCTTCTTAAGAGGTAATCCATTGGGTTCCTGAAAAATATCATCATACTTAGAAACAATATCAATTAATTCCTTTTTATGAGATGGATCGCACCCTTGGAAAGCATCGTATGTCCCAACATCTTTCTCTCTTACGACCATGAGTACATATCTTTTATTAGTGTTTATGAGTCTTTTCATTTTCTCTGCACTAACAAGTGTTGTATTTACCCTCATGCTATGAGCTCTAACAATATATTCCACTCCCCCTTTAGTAAGGTGGTATTTGTTCTCATGACAAAAGAAGATTGATTTTCTATCATAAAGATAAGGAATTCCCAACACTATGCCACATATATCAAGTTGTACAACATCCAAATCCACTTCATCAATCAACTTCGAAGCAATAGCAAATCTAACCCTACATTGTTTGGTGACATTAATTTTTTCTTATCACATACCCAACCAAGAGGAAAAGGCTTTGTATGTGGTTTCGTTTCAAGACCCATCTTCTTGACAAGTGCTTCAGATATTAAGTTTACTTGGGAATCCGAATCAAATAATGCATCTATCTTAGTATGTTTAGATACAACTCTTATGTGAAATAATTCATTCCTCTTTCATTCATCAACATGAGATTCATTATTGGAACTTGAACTAGCATGAAGGGAATATTTACCTTATACTCCAACCACTGTGATATTTCCTTCATCTCCTTAATCGGAACCAAGATCTTGTTGCACTGTAGCAAAGGTTTTTTTCTTCCCCTTTCCACCAAATTGTTTCAGTTTCTTTTCTAGATGCAGTTTCCAACATTGTTCTTCATTGTGACCGCTCTTCTTGCAATGAGTGCAAGATGGCTTTCCTCCGTCTCTTGTCACTATGGCGGTCTTCTTGTCCTTCCTTTTAAAATTATTAAATTTTTTATGTGGGATATTGGAAGGTTTCTTCATGGGATCTTCTTGAACATGTTTCCCCCTATTCTCATGGTGAGTGGCTTGTACACAAACTTCGTTAAGACTAGTGGGGTTAAACAATAGAAAAGTATGAAGAATATAACTGTGAAGTCCGCCAATATAATTCATTAAAGTTTCATAAGAATCCAAAGGAATTTTCAATGCAAGAACTTTCTTCCTAAATTCTTCTGTGAAACTTTGTACAGTTTGACCTTTACTTTGCCTTAAAGTTTTCCATTCCATCATTTCTTTATGTAAATACCCTAATGGATAAAATTGCTTCCTTATCGATGATTTAAATTTCGACCATGAGGAAAGAATATTATCACACTTACTTATGTACTGAATATTTCTCTCCCACAATACAAGAGTGGTGCCTTCCAACCGAAGAGAAGCCAGTTTCACTTTAACTTCCTCTTCATCAATATGTTGGACATGGAAATACACTTCAACCTGTCAGATCCAATGATCTATCTTTTCAGGATTAGCATCTCCATTAAACATAGGTAAAGCAAATTTTACACCAACCTTCAATAATGGTTTCTTAAAAGAGGCTTTATATCTAGAATGATGAGAATAATGAGAATGCTCAGAGGAAGAAGAAATAGAACTTGAAGGTGAAGATGGAGGCTCAGGAGGATCTCCTCCAACCCCTTGGTTTACCGAAGCGTCATCATCTGCATGTGATTCCTTTTTCTTCCATTTCTTCTTCATCCTCTTCTCATAATATCCATACATTCGTTCGACCATTTATGACATGCGATAAAAGACCATGTGAAATTTTTTCTCTTGTTCATCACACTTGTCCTCTTCTGCCATTTTATTCCTTCGGGATGCACGACCAACTTCAGGATTGAAAATCTTAAGAGTTCCTTCACCCTACTTATGTTTGGCCCTAGTAAGCAGTCACACTCAACAATTCAAGTCAAAGATGATTTCTTTGATACCAACATGATCCAGGATCTTTTCATCGTGACTTATAAAGAATTTCATTAAATGAGCATAAATTAAAGTGCACCATTAAAGAAGGAAAAACTAAAAAATGAAGATACATAAGCATCAGATATGAACAAAAAAAAATGATAATGGAGTTCATCCCTGGTGGAGTATGTATTTGGGTCCTTCTCTCAAATGGGTACGCTCTTTCATTAACTCAGCAAAAGAATTTGGCAAAATACATAAGTATACCTCATTCTGAAATCAAGCTGTAGAAATAATGCTCAGATTAGAAAAAAAAACAGCACCACTGAATTTGTAGCGTCAAATTATCCAAAAATGACGGTCTCCATGACTCGATCCGACTCTGGCACTCCCAGGCCCAAAGAAGAATTTTGTCTCAATTTTTGTGCCCTCTGCAACCTGCAATTATGACTGTACTTTGCATTGAAATGCATGCCTAGATGGTCATACGGTTTGTGTGCCTCCCCCTTGTGGTTGGGCGGATGCATCATTTAAGAAATTATTTGGGCATTGGTTACTATGTGACACCCGCGACCTATTGGTTAGAGCAGATATGTTAAGGCGTTGGTTGTGGGCGGAGGTCTTGGGGTCAAACCCTGCCAACTCTCCTTTTGGGCCTTGTATGT
>ML782283.1:565682-581098 GCA_009831015.1 Picea engelmannii
TGGCCTAAAGCCGACATAATTAAAATAACATTACTAATCTAAATTACAACTAATGGCCTAAAGCTGACATAAATAAAATAGCATTACTAATCTAATATGCCCCAATTAAGGGGTAATGAGCCAATATTAGGGCTTAACAGTAAAATACATAATATATAAAATCATCTGAGATATAGAAGCAACATTTTCTTGACTTGTTACTCTGGTAAATAGCCATGCAATTTATCGATAGGGATTTTTTAAAGAGTCAACTTGAATTCTGGTTATGTCTGTTGGGAAAGAAGTAGGATACTCCAAATAATTTGGTAGGAGGTCGAGCCCATTATTATGTTTCTTCAAGAATTCTTTACAATCTTCACCTTTGAAAGTAAGAGTCATCTCTGGAAGATTTAACATCTTGCAGAAGACTTGAGGTCAAAGATAGATTGGAGAATGTTCCTGGAGCTGTATGATTCTTTGATTCGGCACATAATTTTCCACACACCATTCAACGATTTCCTTACAATCGAAAACTTCTGGTACACAAACAGCATGAGAAATACCAGATGTCCAAATTACGTTCTCATCTTTATGTGCAGTAGGGGGGGAGGAATAATACTAGTATGCTCTCGACCACTGGAAGTTGTGATATTTGCGGCCAAAAATATTCAAAGTGTCACCACAAAATTGTTGTCGAGATGATGATGCCATTAAGTTGATGGAATATTTATTTGGTTGGGTAATGGCCACAAATAATCCTTTTATGAAGATAGTAATATTTTAATCCCTTGGCAAATCAACATTAAATGAGAATTTAATGAAAAATTCCTCAAGCCTTTTGCCATTGATGACATATTTTTCAGGGCCTACACAACAGTTGTTAGAAATTAAATAGTACTTAATGCGTATTGGGAAAAAAATGTAATGGTAGGGACGGGTGTGAGATAATTTCAATATAGGATTTTTGTGAACCCGCAGTTGTAGATATGATAAAAACAAATACTAAGTGTAGAGGAACGGTTGGTTGGAATCACGTGCATGAGAAATGGAATACTTTGGAGCCCGACACCCATGAAAAATAAAAAGGTTAAGTGATGGTCGAAACGTATATCACGGAAGTCAAAGTGAAATGTGAGGGTCACGAAAAAGGAGAGAAAATGTTTGAGCCTGCATACCCGTGAATTTGAAGAACAAATCTAAGTGTTGAAGTGGACTTATGCATGATTAAGTGGATGGAAATGAAAATGCGACAACCTGTGAACCCTCAAACTGAAATATGGCTAAGTATAGTAACCAAGAAATGGAAAAAGAAGGGATAAAAGGAAATGGGAAAAATGGGAGGTGTAGAAGGGGGAAAAGAAAAGGAGTAAAGAAGTGGGGAAAATAGAATGTGGGAGGGAAAAATAAAAGCACAAAAAGGTCTCAACACAACCTAAATGTGCTTTTCGTTCCTTTGAAGTTGAGTACCTGGGTGATATTGTTGGCAACGATGGTGTAAGGGTGGATCCCAAGAAAATTGAAGCTATGCAAAATTGGCCTCACCCTAAAACTCTTAAAATCCTACATGGTTTCTTGGGTTTAACGGGATATTATCGCAAGTTTGTTCAAAATTATGGAAAAATTGTGGCTCCTCTCACAAATATCCTTAAAAAGAATGCTTTCAGTTGGCCTCTAGCACCCAACCAATCCTTTCAAGCCTTGAAATAAGCTATCTGCAATACTCATGTACTGGCCCTGCCTAAATTCAACAAGACCTTTGTTCTAGAATGTGATGCATTCGAGAGATGAATTGGGGTAGTCCTCATGCAAGATGGACAACCTTTGGATTTCACCAACAAATAGTTGTAGGAATGACATCTAGGCCAATCGATTTATGAAAAGGAAATGTTATATATTTTGCATGTAGTGGATCTCTGGTGCCCTTATCTATTGGGACAATGATTCCAAATAAAAATTGATCATCAAAGCCTCAAGTCATTCCTGGAACAACAAATTTCATCCCCGGAGCAACAAAAATGGGTGACCAATTTGTTTGGATATGATTATGAGATTGCTTACAAGAAGGGAAAATAAAATGTGGTGGTTGATGCTCTTTCCAGGAAATATGAAGATGAAGGGTTCCTCTTTTCCCTCTCATTAATTATATAAAATTGGCTTCAGACTATTCAACAAGAATGGTTTAAAGACCCCAAAATTTCTATCCTAATCCAAAAACTTCAACAAGATCCACAGGTTGCTCCAGGGTACTCTTGGAACAATGAAGAGTTTCTCTATAAATGATCACTTGTATTTAAGAAAACAATTGGCCCTTAAGCCCAAGGTTCTCTCTGAGTTTCATGCTTCACCTACAATAGGCCATTCAGTTTTTACCAAAAATTATGAAAGGGTAAAATGATTTTTCTTTTGCGACGATATGAAACATGACATTCACACCTTTGTGGTTGAATGTGATACATGGCAATGCAATAAGGGAGAGACTATCAAACTTCCTGGTACACTCCAAACACTTCTACTTCCACATACTATTTGGACAAATATTTCCATGGATTCCATTGTTGGCTTAACCAAATTAGGCAATAAGTCAATCATCATGGTGGTAGTGGATCGTCTTTACAAATATGTTCATTTTTTTACTCTTCAACACCCGTTCACAACATCTACAATGGCTAATTTTTTTATGGATAATATCTTCGAACTCCATGGAATTTCTCATTCTATTGTTTATGATTGGGATCCCACTTTTACCAGCAATTTCTGGAAAGAACTATTCAGGCTCCATGGAACTCAATTTCATCTCAGCACAACTTATCATCCCCAAACTGATGGCTAAACGGAAGTGGTCAACAAGTGTTTGGAAACATATTTTAGGTGTTTTACGTCTGACAGTCAACATCGGTGGGTTCATTGGTTACCCCTAGACGAATGGAAGTACAACACCTCTTATCATATCATCACTCACATGATTTCTTTTGAAGCAGTCTACAGACATAATCCACCATCAATTCTCCCATACATGTCGGGTGTCTCCAAAGTTCAGGAAGTTGATCGCAATCTTACCGTCTACATAACATTCTCAGTACTCTCAAAGAAAATTTGGTAATGGCTCAAAATCACATGAAGAAATAGGCAAATCAGGTTCATTCTGAACATCAATTTGTTGAACATGATCAAGTGTTTCTCCACCCCCAATCATACAAGCAGACTTCACTCAAAGCGCGAAAGTGTCAGAAACTTGCACCAAAATTTTATGGTCTTTATACTATTATCAAATGCGTGGAGTCAGTGGTCTATCAGTTAGCTTTGCCTAGTCACTCCAAGATACATCTTGTTTTTCATTTCTCATGCCCAAATAAAGTAATTGGAACCAAATTCCACACCCAAACTAGCCTACCAGAGTTGGATGAATAAGGTTCCATTTGGTTGCAGACACATGCCATATTGGACCAGAGAGAGTGTCATCTTCGTCAGCACACCATTAAGGAATTTTTGGTTCACTGGAAGGATACTCCACCAGAAGATGTCACTTGGGAACCGGCTACCATTCTGCAACACTTTGCTCATCTTAAGCTTTGAGGATAAGTCTCTTTTTTAAGGGGGAGGGTATGTTAGGAACCTAACCCCTCACGTAGATAGAATAATATATTATCCATGTAATAAAGGCCAACATTATTTAATAAGGCCTAAATATATTTTCCATGTAATAAAGGTCGACATTAGTTAGTAAGGCCTATTTAATAAATGTGAACAAGTCAGTGTAAGAAGACCTAATAGAAGCTTCTGCTTATATAAAGATCTTCCTCTAGAAAGTTCTTTAGAAGATAGAATTAGTATAAATAAGAGTAGGAGGCATGAGAAATCTTTTCTTATGAAATAATGTAATAGATATCTACTATGTTGGAGGTTTCCCCCTCGAAGAGGAAAGTGAACATTTCTTTGTTTGAATAAAGGTATTATTTTTGGTGTTGTTCTTCTCGTATTTTGTTGTTCCATTGATATCTGTTGAATATTATTTTTTCTGCATATTATATTACATCTGTTACCTAACAATTTTTCTCCTTCAAGCTAGTCATCTTGGGATTTTCAATATAAATTGTTTTCAAATAATTTTTAGACTTTAAATTTACAAGAAACTGAGGAGACATAGCTAAGTATATTTGATAAAATTTTCAAGTACTAGCCCATTATAATTTCCACTATATATACTATGTAAATTAGGGTTTGTGACTAGTCCTGAAATCAATTTCAAACGAGTCATATTCAAATTTTCCCTATAACCATTTTTTCGAAAGGTTTCAGACCATAAACTTTTCAAGATCCTAAGGAGACGGTGAAATACTGGTGGTAAAAAAATTAGGTTTTGGAATTTTTTACTTTCTAATATATGTTGTGGAAATTAGGGTTATTTGACTAGTCCTAAAACTAGTCTCAAATAGGTTTTCTTGGTATAAGTGACATATCTGAAAGTTGGTAAGTCCAAATTGAGTGTACTCAATTTATTTGGAAAGATTACAAATCATATTATTGCAAGTACAAATTTTATAAATATATCTGAAATATTGGTCATGTAGCTATCCATACAAGTTTTCTCTCTGGAAAGGATTAAAAATCACCAAGTTTTGGTAAAGTTACCATAACTATCACTTGGCACATAAAATTCTGCTCACACCTATGGCATTACAGAGAAGAAACATCAGAATACTACAAAACAAAATTTTATACTTGGGAGGGGAAAAATTTCATAGATACATCAAGACAAAGGTCAACCAACAAGACAATATCTCAATTAGGGTTTTAAAGGTACACAATTTACAATTGGCATAACTTTTTGATTGGAAGATTTGTTTTTGTTGATTCAAAATTTTTGATAAAGAGAAAAAATGGAGAATTATTATTTTCATCCCACATGGCAAAGGGTGTTCCAAAAATTACTTCACCAACTAAACTTCCAGAAATATCAACCATGACTCAGGAGGAAAGAGAAGATATTTTTCACCAGCTATCCAAACTAAAGAACCAATTTAATGAATTGAGTGTTAAGTCAATAACAAGTAATGATTTGATGGAAATGAATATGGATGAAAATATGGAACAGATGGAAAATAAGAGGGAAGAATTACAAAATTCCATGGCAACCATCTTATGTACCCTATATGAGAGATGCCCTCAGGGAGATATCAAGACATAATGAATTCATGTAAATGTGGAGGAAATAAAGATTGAGCCCCAAAATCTTGATTATTTGTCACCTCCAGATCTACATCATCGGGGGTTCCACTCGTAACCAAGGAACTACTTAATTCCCAAGATCGATATGAATAAGTTTGATAGTAAAGATCCTGTAACATGGATATCCTAGATGGAGAAATTATTTTATCTACACCAAGTGCCAACTAATATTATGGTAGTTGCGGGAGGTATTTACCTCCACGTGTAAACCTGACAAGAATAGAATATTCCAGGAAGCAAGAAGAAACCCTAATGAATTGGCTAATAACCCTAGAAGACAAGTTGGTTGAAGAGGATAATTGGTATTATGTTATTAGCCTAAAAGAGAAGAAGTCGACCAAAAGAAATATTATATACTGAGTAAATAGACACCCAGAATGAGAATTCGACCCAGGCAGTTAGCCATAATTAGTATAAATACATGAGACTAGTCTTAATTCTGGCATGCATTCTCAGAATTGCAGAGCAGCACTTGTGCGCACTGTAGTTGCCTAGTTTGTACGCAAGTTTGGAGGAGAGTTGTCATTGCAGCTGTTGCAGCTAGAAGATTATGTTTTGGCTTGGACTATCTCTTGGTTATGGTTTGGACTATCTGATCAGATCTTGTTTGGTGCGTTATCCTTGGGGAAAGGTGTGCTACGCTTTGTTTGGCTATCTAGCCTAGGGTTTGTTTCCAGAGTGATTCTCTGTCAAGGTTAAGGTGCTCCAAGGGTGGCTTCAACCTATGGTTGGGTGACAATAGTGATATTGTCGATGGTAAAACGAGCACATCCATTATATTCTAACAGGTTATGGGCCCACACCTCCTTCATTAAATCTAACCACTAGAAGGAAGCATAGCCATAAGGATATTAAGCTCGTTGAAGAACTGTCGCTAGGGTTTCTAGCAGGAGAAGTCATCAAAGCACTATCGCTAGGGTTACTAGCAGGTGTAGTTACAGAAACCCTAATCCTCTCGTTGAGGCACCTTAAGTGAAGGGATTGACCTAATTTCCGGATAGACTAGTGTGCCATAGCCTAGTGCATCTCCTGGTACTCACAGCAAGCCAAGACGTCAAGTTTGAGTTTTTGGTCAAATCTAGGGTTGACCAAGTTAAAGAAGCCATGACCTACTCCATGAAGTCAAAAAACAAGTTATATGGAGCCTCTAACTTCAAAGAGTGGAAAACAAGGATTGACCTCATCCTTGCCAAGAATAAATTGTTGGATATCGTGAAAGGAAAGATCGTGAAACCAGAGTTTGAAGAAGGAAAAGAGAAAGAACCGTAGAACATTGCAATTATGGAAAAGTTCAAAGACGGTGACATCAATGCCATGAGTATCATAGTGGACTCTATAAAATACCACTTGATACCCTACATCTCCCATCTTGACTCATCAAAGAAGATGTACGATGCCCTAACAAACCTCTTCTTAGTTAGAAACATTGGACAAGTAATGAGTCTGAAGAATGAGCTATGTGACATGAAGATGAATGATGATGATAGCATAACATCATACTGTGTGAGGATCTCTCAGTTAAGAGATCATCTAAAAGCTATTGAAGAGATCATTTCATAAAAGGAATTGGTAAACATAGTACTCAATGGTCTTCCCAAGACATGGGATGCATTTGTCTCAAGCATGAACATAAGGAAGGAGTATCCTACATTTGAAGAACTTTGGACTTGTTGTGCACAAGAAGAATCAAGAATTAGTGCAAAATAAAAACCCCAAAAGAAATACGATGATCAAGCCTTCACAGCAAGATTCGATAATTTCAGGAACAAGAGGAAGTTTGGCTCAAGGAAGAATCCAAATCAAGAGAAAGATATGTCAGAAATATAATGCTTCAACTGTCGAAAATATGGTCACTACAAGAATCATTGTCCCAAGCTAAAGAAAAGGAAGGAGACACACGAAGCATCATTTTCCGAAGAAAAGGAGCCTTCAAAGAAGACTAAGCAGGATGAAACAAACTTCTTCCTCTAAAGACAAGGTAACAATACTCTTTTTAGTTCTTGTACATACCTTGTTTGCATAGTCTCTGTACATATCTTGTATATCTATTTCTTAGAAGATAATATGTTCCAATAATAACTATACCTATGGAAGAACAACAAGATAAGGATTGCTATCGTTATAAAAGTCAGATAATACACATGAAAGGATGAAATACATCAAACAAATCATGTGGAGTCTATTACAAGATAAGTCGAAATCAGAATCAATCTTGAAGAAACTTAGAAGAAGCAAAGACATAAATAAGTCAACGATCAAGAGGAAATTGGAGAAATACTTATGACACTTTGCAAAAGACAATAAGGATGCAGACGAAAGCGTGGACTCTGTTAGATGGAGGGAGTCAATTATATATTTCCAACAAAAAAAACATGCACTCATACATGAAGCAAGGTTTAGGAGGGAGCTAATACTATGATTCATTGAAGATGATGAAGTATATATCCATGGTATTAGCCATGAAAGGTAGTATGTGTTCATTTCGACCTTAGAAGAAGTCTTCTTCAAAGAGAATCCTTAAAGTATCCCTGATTGTCCATCCACATTCGTGATCCTATGATGAAAGGAAGAAGTGGAATCTTTAGGGCATGGAATCTATTAGAAACTCCATGGACCCAAGAGCTAAATAAAAACATGAGGAAGAACATGAATATTCCAAGAAAGAAGAGAAACCAGAACAACCAGTCATTGTATTGAGAATCACAAGATTACCAACCTGATATGAACTCACTAAAAGCAATCAAGAAAAGGAACTGAAAGTTGTGATGAAGAACAATGTATATGAATGCAATCATTGCAATATCCAGAACTAGAGGTTCTCCCATATGGAGGGAGAATACTATGATGATTACTTGTTCCAGTAAACCATACGTGCCTCTACATGAGTCATTATATCATTTGCAATATCCATGGGTTGGATTTCTACATCAGATGAATGTAAAGACTGTTCTCCAGAGAAATTGAACAAAGAGCATATGAAGAGAATCCTCAAGGATTTGAGGCATACCAAAAAGAGAACCTTGTATGCAGATGGAAGAAGACAACTTGGTGGATAACCTCCAATGCACAGCAGAAGCGTGGTGAATATTTTCTATAACAGAGATATTGTATCAGAATGATTACTCAGAAGATCAGGATGATGGATTTCGAATCCATGACAAAGATCTCATGATGACAGAAGAAGTGCCACATGGATATGTTCCAATTTGACCCTTGCCACGATGTTGTGAGCTAGCAAGAACCAAAGAGGAATCCAAAAATGATATACTTTATTGATCAGAGCTATATGAAGCCTTCAGAGAAAACCAATGTTCCAGACCGAAGTACATTTGATATCAAGCATTACATTATCTGTGATGAATTCCAGAAAGGAGAAAGTGGTTCTCCAATACATATCTCCACAAACGAGAAGATAAGCAGACATTTTGGTAAAGCTTATGTCCAAGATGAAAGATTTTGCATACTCAAGATGGAGCTCGTGGAGATGACTTCCTTATTGAAAAAGGAAGAGATGAATCCCAGGTTGGGAGGGAGAATTGATGTGTTAGTGATTGATGGACAGTCATTTTTCAGTTCAAAAAATTGTCCAGGATGAGCAGTTCCTTTCCATTTCGGAAAGTGGTTTGAGATTTCTGACGGACAAACATTTCCCAATTTGGAAAATGGTCCAGATGGAACGGTCATTTTTGTAATGAAAATGGTTCGATGGATTGTTGATGTACCATAGACAGTGATTTCCCATTTTGGTTAACATGGGGAATGGTCTAGGGAAGTCTCTCTTCTTGAGATTTACTCAAGAAGACTGGCCTGCCTCGCCGGACAACATTTCCCATTGTGGTTAACATGGGGAATGGTCCGTTTTGGAGGTTGGTGTGGGATTGTCATTTCCTTAGGAAATGGTCTAGATAGTCATTCCTTAGGGAAGATTCATTCTCTCCAGGTTGCACTTTTTTTAGTGCCGGAGGAATGGCCCAGGGTGGGGAATGGTCCAGATTCAGCAAATCAGGGACAAGCATTCCTTAGGGAAGACTCATTCTCTCCAGGTTACACTTTGTCTAGTGTCGGAGGAATGGACCAGGGTGGGGAATGGTCCATGCTCAGAAATCAGGACAATTATTCTTCCTTGCTTGAGAAGAATAGTCCAGATAGCTCATCATTGATGTTTGACCTTCTAAGGGCAGATACTCTTCCAAGATCTCACAAACGTGAAAGGAAGAATGGCCCAGATGATTCAATTTATATCATAACATTGTTTATGTGCATGTTGATATCAGATGATTGTTATGAAGATTGTATGTATCTAGATAGTAGATGTATACTACTGTGGTGGATGTGTTCCACTGTTTGTGACTATACATCACTGATCAAGTACCTGTGTGCTACTTGGTGTGGTAGTGTACCACTGGATTGTAGTTGTGTACTACTATGGATAGAGACAGTTTTGTTCTATTGAATGATATTGTTATGATTTCCTTGAAGACTATCAGTAGTGTTGGAAATGATTATCATCTAGATGGATGATCAATGGATAGAGATTTCCTAGACGGAAAATGGTTCAGAACATTTATTTTTCTAGGACATATGTCCAGATTAGAATAATGGCTCGTGTTTCACTCTGTGGTGTGAGTCACTTATCCAACATCATGTCTAATTACTTAGATAGAGTATGGTTTCGAGAGATGATGCAGCTGATGACATTGATGGTGATGATGGTGCTCATGATCTAGTCATGAGATAGTCTATACAACTATGTTGATGCTACCGGGTGAATGGTATGTTTATTCTCAAGACCATTACCTGTAATACCTTCCTAGATAGGAGGGAGTGTTAATATTATGGTAGTTGCGAGAGGTATTTACCTCCACATGTAAACCTGATGAGAATATAATATTCCAGGAAGCAAGAAGAAACCCTAATGAGTTGGCTAATAACCCTAGAAGACAAGTCAGCTCAAGAGGATAATTGGTATTAGGTTATTAGCCTACAAGAGAAGAAGTCGGCCAGAATAAATATTATATACTGAGTAAATAGAAACCCAGAATGAGAAGTCGACCCAGGCAGTTAGCCAGAATTAGTATAAATACAGGAGGCCAGTCTTCATTATGGCAAGCATTCTTAGAATTGTAGAGCAGCACTTGTGCGCACTGCAGTTGCCCAGTTTGTGCACAAGTTTGGAGGAGAGTTGTCGTTGCAGTTGTTGCAGCTAGTAGATTACGTTTTGGCTTGGACTATCTCTTGGTTATGGTTTAGACTATTTGATCAGCTCTTGTTTAGTGCGCTATCCTTGGGGAAAGGTGTGCTACCCTTTGTTTGGCTATCTAGCCTAGGGTTTACTTCCAGAGTGATTCTCTATCAAGGTTAAGGTTCTCATAGGGTGCCTTCAACCTATGGTTGGGTGACAATAGTGATATTGTCGATGGTAAAATGAGCAGATCCATTATATTCTAATAGTGCCAACCTTACAAAAGGTAACTCTTACATCCTTGTATTTAGAAAATAATCAATTTTTATGGTATCAATGGATTTGTGAAAGAAAAAATGATTCTATTATCCCTTGGTCCATTTTAACAAATGAATTGATAACACATTATGGGGATATTGAAAGACATGCATTCTTTAGTCAATTGTTAAATCTTTGGCAAAGAGGTCCAGTTACAGAGCACATTCAACAATTCCAAAAACTATGTCTCAGGGTAAAGAACATTCTAGAGGATAATTTGTTACATCTCTTTATGGGAAATTTAAAGGAGAAAATTCAACATGAGGTGCATCTCTTTGAACCTAAATCCCTAGAGAATTCTTTTAATATGGCAAGGAAAGTTGAAAGTAAAAATATGGCCACTAGAAGAGTGATATCTATAGAGAGCACCATGTTTCCTCTCCTAACCTCACTCAACTTACAAGGTTGAAACCTCAGTAAATGGATGAAAGAAGAGCAAAGGGACTATGTTTCAATTGTGATAGAAAGTATAGTAAGGGGCATAAATGTGGTGAGAAGGAATTATTCTACATAGATTGTGAAGAAGAAGAAGAAGATCAAGAATTGATACCATTACAAGATTTAGAAATAGAAGAGACTACTCCAACCATGTATTGTCATGCATTGGCTCGCATCAGTACTCCACAACCCTCAAGATAGAATGATATATATAAATGAAAGAAGGTAATAGTGTTGATTTATTTTGGTAGTACCCATAACATCATTAATTGCAAATTAGAAAAACTTATCAATTCCTTTATATTTCCAACACTAGAGTTTCAAGTAATGATTGCAGATGGAGGTACCATAAATTATTCAAGGAAGTGCCATAGTATTAATCTCAATATGGGGGAGTATTTATTGGATAGTATCATGATTGCAATCCAAATGGGTGGTGCTAATGTTGTGTAGGGGTCCGATGGTTACAACCATTGGGAACAATGGCTCTTAATTTTCAAGAAAGTTTCATGAGATTTTCCTCAAAAGGAAAAGAAAATGAAATCAGAAGTATCCAAGGGAATCCCTCTAAAGAGATAATTTTTGACATCATGGAAAAAATACTCAAAAAGGGATACCATGGTGTACTTACATAATTTTTCTCAGTAGATGTTCACACATCTAGAACTTTTGTTCTAGTGGATCTCCAAAAATTTATTGGCAATCATTCCAAGTTATTTGAATAGGAGTTGTCATCGAGAGTCCAAGACACCTCGTGGAAGATGAATCCAAAGTTCATAAATCATGTATTTATATGTGTATTATATTAATAAAATATACCACGTTGATATACATTTGTGTGCATTCTAACAGTGGTATCAAAGCACATGTAGTTCTTAGGGCCTGAATTTAGCTATGGTAGTTGTCCATAGCAAGGAAAAAAATAGATTTTGTTGTTGAGCCAAGTAATTTTAACTCATGATTTTCTCTGTTAGGAGTTTTCAATATTCGTGAAAAAATGTTCCTATGTCTGTTGTTCATCTCTCTGCAAGTCTTTGTTACTCTATTGTCTGAGTTATATGTATGTTGTTCATCTCTCTGCAAGTCTTTGTTACTCTATTGGTCTGAGTTAGTCTACATGTTTTCCTTCCTCATTCCTATCGACATTGTTTGCTCCCTCCCACACACAGATTCATTTTGAAACCTAACCCTAATCTATTATGTTATTATTTGGAAGAACATTGTTGGTGTTATTATTTCTTGGAGTGTGAGAGGTTACAAATTCACCTTCTTTGGTATTAATAAAATGAGTTTGCTTCATTTGGCTCCATTGAAAATATCTCATGTGCTTCCCTTCATTCTCATGCAACCCATCATATTTCCCATCTGTGGTTTCAACTTACCTCTACATAATTATCGTATTTGAGTAGTTTATCTCTCTCTAATCAAAGTCTCTCTATGAATCTAATCGACTAATCACAACACCACCGACCCAACCAACCCCGATTTATAAATTTTTATTCCAACAATGGTATTCGATCTTACAATTTATTCATAGTATTGAATTCAATTGGTCGGTATATTTAGAGATTATCCAAATTGAACCTAACGCTATTGGTTCTTATGGGTATTGAAAAAATCCCTTAGGCATTTTGTCAAATAAGTTGTGTGCATAATCCGATCTACATTCTCAGCACATTTTGAAATATTCCTTTATGTTTAGACTGAAGGTAAAGAGATTTATTCCTACTCATTTCATTTTAACTCATCAAACATTCTATCAAATCAATCACATGGATAACTTAATCTTTGAGATATATTTTGAATGAAAGGTTTTTGAATTTTAATTTTATGATGGTGTTATTGGCATGTTTGTACCATACATGTTTAATTTTATAGTTTTGGAGTAACCAAATGGAAAATTTGTTATTGTTGGAAAAACAAGGGTATCAGGCATGAAAAAATTAGAATTAAGATTGGATTTAGGGTTGGTATTCATGAAATCATGCCTTGTGCACAATTCAGAGTTGACAGTAAATAATTTTTTAGGGTTTTGGCTTGCAAAATAATCCTCGGTGGTCATTTGAGCCATTAATTTTCACACTTTTATTTTATGAATGTGCTTCCTTTAAATTCCAAAAACATTATAGTTTGATAGGATTTGTCAAGAACCACAAGTGGCCTATTTTACCAAGCGAGATATCCCTTGAAGGTAATCCATTAATCACAATAATTTTTATTTGGCTAAACTGTTGCGACAAGGGTTTTTCTTCAGTCAAAATTACATGGCAAGAATTAAAAGTAAGTGATCGGATTTTATGTGGGTGATGTTGAAATTCATAGCGAGTAATGTTGTTCAAATATTGGAATATATTGCAACCATCTTTTCCTATTAGGTCGTCAATGGAGACTTGTCATTGATAGACATTGAAATTTTTACAGCTAGACCATTTTTCTTCAATATCTTAGCAATGGTAACAAGTAACCATTGTGGCAATGGTAATTCCTACAGTAGATAGCTCCACTTCTTCATGTTGTTGTAAATATCTCTTAGATATATTGACATAGAAGAAGAGAATCTTCTTGGTATCTAAAGATCCCATTTGAAGTATCTGTCAACTGAGCCAAGTTGTGGGAAATATTATCCATATCCTCAGTGGCCATGGGTTTTATGTAGATTTCTCCTATGAAAAATATATGCACCATTTTCCTAGCATTTCTCTTATGTGGCACCATAAACTTTGAGGTGATACAAGCTCAGTAAATCGATTACTTCAAAATGGTTCTATAGTGACCGTGATCCTAGTGCAATATTAAAGAGTCTTAATGCTACTATCCTTTTGTACTCTTGCTATCCTTTCTTGGCATCTTCAAATAAGAGTGAGACCACCTCAACCACGAATTCAGTTTTGGTTATTATCCTCCAGCCGGTACAGTGTAGAATCAATCATTCAATCTTGAATATCAATTCAACTCTATAATCAAAGTAATTTGCAAATAGTTTTTTTGTAAGTTTACTTGTACCTTTTTAAAATTAAGTTGAATACATTGTAAACAAGTGCATTTTTAGTAGAAGTTGACACCCTCCATTCACTGAGTTTGAATTGTTGAGTCTAATTGTTAAATGGTGGAGTTGCAAGAAACCATTTGAGGTATAAGTTAGTCCTTAAATGGCTCGAATTGATGAATTATTAAAGCTATCGAATACTCTAATACTCTCTATTGTCGATAATACGGTCACAATTGACAAACAAACTCTCACTAATGTTCTAACTTGTTTACAATATTCACAAGAAAAAATCAAATTTCTCTAACTTAAATCACAACTCCAACAAGATGAAATACAATAAAAGAATCAACATTCTAAACTAATCCTTGTTTAGAATAATTCTCTTTTTGAATTTGAGAATGATTCCTATCAGTATGATCCGGATTATTTTCGGCATGAAATGAGATCGGAGATATAATAAAGAAATGCACAGAGATATCGCAGATATTCAATAATATAACAGAAATGTATCATAGATGCAACCATAAAAACAGATATACATTAATACACAATTTCTATTAATGAAAGAAATGTATAGAGACTATAAAAATACAGAGTGAAAGACTCGCTAGAATGGTGGCAGCTTATCTCTGAGAAGAGATGTGACGGTTACTCGCATTTGCAAGAAGATGATTACAATGAGGCTTTGAAGGCCTTTTTACAATAAGCAGGAATGTCAAAAACCCTAGACATCCAAAAACCTAACCCTAGGAGATGAAGCACCAAAAGTCATGTGGGCCCCATTTGGGTAAGTGAGTACATCAACTTCCCGGGGTCGTAACTTTTGCATACGATCTTCATTTTAGGCGTGTGATAGCTCGTTGGAAAGGTATCATAGAGGAGATTCATTTTGGGGGATAAATCATGCCTTTAGCTATCATTGAGAACCTATATCTCTAAAAACCTTCATTTGGGCCCTCAAAATGGCCCCGGAAGTTAAAAACTGCTAAAAATAGTAAATTGCCAAAATTGCCAGAAAACAGTTTTGAGCCAACCGAAAAAGGTGGTTGGCCACCGATATCCACCTGGATCAGTCCTCCCTCCTTAGGAAGTAATGGTCTCCATTGTGTTGAGTTCCTGGGGGAGAGGGAAAAGCGTTTGTTGAATCTGCATCTTGGTGAGTTGCTTGCCTTGCTGGAGACGTCATGCTACTTAGTTTGTGGAAGTCTGTCACAAACCTGTTGAGGTTGAGGTTGTTCAACAAGTCGGGCTACATGAGAGGATGGTGTGCAGAAGGAATATTTG
>ML782283.1:589809-612533 GCA_009831015.1 Picea engelmannii
ATCGTCCTCTAGGGTTTGTTATGTCAAAACCCTCAAAACCCCCAATATTGGGCTCACTAGCTAGAAGCCAGAGATCAAAATAAGATCATACATGAATGAATGAGAAGAGGCCCTTGCCTTTCCTTTATAATTTTTGGTTCACCTTTTCCCTCCAAAGTGACTTTCATTTTATTAATATTTAATTAATTAATTAAATCACATTAATTAATTAATTAACCTTTTTACCTTTGAAAAGCTCCTTATCTCTCCTTGTGGCTTTCCTGGCCACTGAAAGTCACTTCTATCCATCCCATCCTATAGTGTTTCTCCTCCTGATTCCAATGAGATATTACACTGAGAGGTTCCTCCAAGTAATGTGCCCAAAATGACCTCTTCAGTGAATTCCATTGACTTATAGCTCAAAATAGTCAAAATCATGGAAATCGTCAGAATGCAACGAAACCAAAGCCAACCTGTGTGGAATGGCTCATAATGATGGAATATGATCATCAATGCAATATGGACCCCACAATGCCTCTCAAATACCCATGTACTCGCTCTAGAACCCATCTGGCTATTCTGGTCATCATAAATCTCTGCCCTGTGATGATGTCCCAAAGTGGGGACATTACATTCTAGCAGAGTTAACCATTTTTTCTAGGGCTTCTGCATCTAACTGTCCTTCAAATACAGGAATATCAAAATTAACTTGTACCTTGAAAGGCGAGGTGCCTCCAAAGTGGACACTTGATGAATATGCGCCTGATGCTATCAGCAGGCGTTGAAGGATGTGGGAAAAATTCTCCATCATTTCGTCCCTCTGTCGCGTGAGAACTTGCTCGAGCAACAGATTGATAGGATCGTCTGCTTCGTCGCTTTTCTTTTCTTCTACCATTGAGGATTTCTTGGGTGTGCGAGAGCGATTGTCTTCAAGAGAGACAAGATTGAGACCCAACTTGCTATACTCGGACCTCGTCGGGGACATGCACTGAAAAAAAAATGATCAAGAATAGCCTGCTCTGATACCACTGATCCGGATTATTTTCGGCACAAAATGAGATCGGAGATATAATAAAGAAATGCACAGAGATATCGTGGATATTCAATAATATAACAGAAATGTATCAAAGATGCAACCATAAACACAGATATACAGTAATACACAATTTCTATTAATGAAATAAATGTACAGAGACTATAAAAATATAGAGTGAAAGACTCGTTAGAATGGTGGCAGCTTATCTCTAAGAAGAGATGTGACGGCTACTCGTATTCACAAGAAGATGATTACAATGAGGCTCTGAAGGCCTTTTTACAATAATCAGGAATTCCAAAAACCCTAGACGTCCAAAAACCTAACCCTAGGAGATGAAGCGCCAAAAGTCATGTGGGCCCCGTTTGGGTAAGTGAGTATATCAACTTCTAAGGGTCATAACTTTTGCATATGATCTTCGTTTTAGGCATGTGATAGCTCGTTGGAAAGGAATCATCGAGGAGATTCATTTTTGGGGATCAATCATGCCTTCAACTATAATTTAGAACCTAGATCTCTAAAAAACTTCATTTGGGCCCTCAAAATGGCCGCGAAAGTTAAAAACTGCTAAAAATAGTAAATGGCCAAAATTGCCAGAAAATTGTTTTGAGCCAGCCGGAAAAGGTGGGTGGCCACCGATATCCACCTGGATCATAGTAGCCAGTGCATGATCAATCAATGACGCCACTTTATAAACATCTTCAAATGAAGATGAAGTTTTTCATAAACAAGTTCTGCTTGCACTTTCCAAGCCCAGCATCACACCCTGGGAAGAAATCATCAACAATAAGCACATAATAGGTCTTGGATACAAAATGGAAGTGATCTTTCACATTCCATATTATTCTAGACCAATCCAGTTCCAGAGTGATAGATTCCTTCAACAAAATTCATCTTCACCTGCTGCAGTTCAAGATTAGATTGTTAAATTCCAACATTGTCATCGAGTTAGCCACATGGAGGATCAATGTTTTGATATTCATCCTTGTGAGCATTGTGGAAATCATAATCATCCTTCGGATAGATGTTTCAAACCTAAGAAACCTGCAAGAGTAAATGATCACTATGGGTGTATCACTTCTTTGAAATGGTCATCAACAACCAAGAATATATGTCTTCTCACCTTGTCCCTGACAGGGGGGATAATATCAATGATTGAAAGTCAAACTACAAGTTTCAAATTCCTATCAATTGAATAGGAACAATTGAGCTAGAGTCAAAACCATATTCCATCATCATGATTTGTTTTGTGGTGTTCTTAAAACACCATTTAGTGGAAGAATTATATCCTCTGCTAGACAATCGTTTGTGGTCATGTTTAAACCACCATTTGAGAGAACTTCCAATGAGTAGAATACATTAGCTTCTAGATAAATTAGCAAATGTTTAGGGAACCACTGAGCCTTAAATCCAAGTTCCATGGTTTGTAGTCTTCCTTAAACCACTATTTTGTAGAAGACATCAACATTTTCTAGCCATTTGGTTTGTGGTCATCCCAAAACCACTAGATTCACAGAGCACATTCATTCATTGGCAGTTTTCCACTTCCAGAGATCAATTCTCTACTTGGACTCACATACACCCCTTCATATTAATGGGGGAGTATTGGAAACCTAATTCGTTAGGGTTATGACATTTTGTATTATTCACTTGAGAAAGAATATTAAAAGTTCACAAGTGAATATGAATTGTTATCAAGAGTCCAAGAGACCTCTTGGAACATTAATCCAAAGTTCATAGATCACAAAGGTTGGTTGATCATGATGGTAAAATAATCAATATAAAAGGACTCAAATTTGTGTCTGATAATTAAGGAGTCTTGTTTTCCACCTAAATTATTTTTTATGAAATTATTTCTTGACTTTACAATCAGTAAATGGTTGGATAAAAAAAGTAAAAATAATACTTGCATATATTTATGCATTATAAATATATTTGTACTTTTCAATTACAGTGAATATTTAACAAATATTAAGTTCCATATTTATAATCGCTAACTTTTATGTAAAAAAAAATATTACAATGTGCTTTTACACTTTCTAGGACAATTACTAGTTGTTATTATTACCAGTGTAGATCCATGTTCCCTCGAGGTTGCAAACCTTTCCTCAAGTTTTTTAATCTAAAAAACATTTTCACCTTAAGGGACTTGATCCTTCTCAATGCATGATAGATCCAAAGTTAAAATAGATTTATGTTGGTTATATCCAGAATGCTAATAATAAATAAGATTTTTGAACAAGTTGGATACTTTTCTGGAATTTTCAGGGCTTTACGTAGCACAAAGATATTATGTTAAATTGTGTGACATCCCCACTATAATCCCTAGTTTAATTAATGTTTAATGTAGATATAATGTGTGGCTAAGTCCAAAGAGATGTATATGTGAATTGTATTTCTATGTTTTAATAATAAAATGTGATGTCAATTGCTAAGGGGTCATGGACAAATATGGGGGATGAATTAATCCACAAGAGAGGGTAGGGTCTAAGAGAATTACTAAGAGGGGGTCCGAGGGGGAATTACCCATGTATATTAATTCAACCCATTTTCTTAAATTTTCTATTGGTATATGAACCTTCTAATTTTGTATTCAGTGTTCCTAAATCCAATCATTGAATACATGTAAGAGGGTGGGTGTGAGAAGTCACATTCCATAGTTATTAAGCACATGGGGGATGAGTAAATAAACTTGGGGAAGTGTGTGAGTCAAGAAAGACAAGCCAAAGGGAGGAAATTTGTATGGGCTAGGACTACAATTTTAGACATTCATTTTTTCTGCATGAAGAGGAAGGAAAGAGCAAGAAAGGGAGCTTGGAGTTATAACTTCCATGGAGGGAGAATTCTAGAGAAATATGGATCGTATTTGGAGTTGAATACTAAAGAGCTAGGTTTCCAGGTTTGAAGAGAGAACTCCTGAGTTAGTTGCACTGTAATAACAAGTGTTTGTTGTTGCTTACTAGTAGTTTTACTGGCAACAAGTTCCCTTGAGTTCCCAACTGAGAAATTCCTGGTTACCTATATCAAAGAGGCCTTCATAAATGAATGGGACACCCGAGTGACTAAGATCAATGAAGGTGTACATTCCTTGGGTTGGGAAATTTGAGAAGAAGAGAGATGGTGGAAAATTGGGATAGCTCTAGAAGGATACCAGTGGGTTGTGAGTTTTTTGAACTGTGAGTGGACAGTGAGAGAACACCTGCTTTTTTGGATTATTAGCCTCAATTTGGGGGTGACTTTTTGTTGAGAATTGGAACAACAAGTCTATGTTTGAGTGGAACGTTTGTCCCAAACAACTAGTGGCACAACTATTTCTAAAAGATAAGTGCTTATCTTGTCTATGTTTGCATTATGTGTTTAATTGTTGTGTTTTACTATGAGTATGAGAACAGTTTATGTGTTTCTTAAATGGATTTTATTAGTTGTATTTCATGTTTGTTTTAGAATTTTGTAGATGCATTTAATTAATGGAAAAAAACAATAGCTAAATCTAGTTGTAATTCATAGTTGAAAGCTACAGGAAATTAATTAGTTAGCAAAATTTTCATTTTTATGAGTATTTTGCATCGTAATGTTCCTCACTTGGGTTGGGGGACGTTACATTATGGTATTAGATCCTCTGGTTCAAACATCAGGCTTGTATGGGCTAAGAATGAGTGTGAATTGAGTAATTTGTTGTTGCAAACTTCATTCTATGCAAATTTGGGGAAAAACAAAGAAGTTGGAGTGAAGCCCTTAAATTCATGGGAAAATTTTGAGTTTAATTGTCTCAGAGTAGTTGAAGAGATGACCTAGGGTGTAAATATGCAGGTTGTAGAGTCGAAATCGACCTGGAAGGGTCAAAATTCATGTTCTAATGGTCGTTGTAGCATTGAACAGAGTTCAACAAATCAACAAATGAGATCGCTTTTGATCTCGAGATTGACAACTGAGATTCATCATGATAAATTTAAAAATTCATAAGGTTTCAACCATTTATAAGATTGAGTCAATTGATGGCCAAGATTCAATTTCGGTTGTTTTGAAGTTGAAATAGATCGACGGTTGAGATTCATTTTCGACTATTTCAAAAATAGATCAAATCAACGGTCTGGATTAATTCTCGATCGTTGGGAGGTTGGGGTCGATCAATGTCCAGGACTCAATTCGGAGGTTTGTGAAGTGGATTCAATCGACAATCAAGATCATCTTGGCTTGGAAATCGACATCTCATATTGATAGGAGTTTGATCGAAAATTTTCTAAGCGTTGAAGTTGGGCAAGGAAAATCGTCGATGACTGACGATTGGGTCGGCCAATTCAACAAAGTGTTTCAAAACAAGAAAGAGAAATGGTCGATGGTCGATGGACCAATGGATGGGCATCGATCGATTCGACCAGATTTTCAAGTTGTCCAAGAGAAACGGTCGATGGTTGATGAAGTAAAGTGGGTGATGACGCGTCATGCCATGTCAACATCCATGTGCCATGCCACATCATCCAAGTTGACACCTCATGATGATGTGTCATGCCATGTCAACATCCACATGTCATGCCACATCAACGTAGAAGTGGTCGATGGCCAACGGTCGGGTCAACCAAACTAGAGAAGTGTTTCATCAGTCAACGGGGATGACTGACGATCGATGGTCGGGCATTAGCTGAATTGGTGAGGATTTTCATTCACCAATGAAAATCATCGACGACCATTGGTCTATGGTCGGGTCGGTTGGTTTAGCATTGTGTTGTGAAATAGTTGTCAAGGGAATTGGCCTACGACCGACGGTTGGGTCAGTAGGTTGGGAAAAGTGTTGTGAGTGCCCAAAGAAGAACGTTGATCGTTGATGGCCAATAGAATCAAATCAATGAATCATATTTCACCTGATCTGAGATCAATGACTTATATTTAAAGGGACGTTATAATAGTAAAACAATCAATTGTATATGAAATTTTCTGAATTTTTCATATTTTTGAAGGTCATTAACTTGCGGGGCGTTTTTTAGGCCCTAAAAAATGTTTTTATCCAATCAAAACCCATGAGAATAGAGAGTTCCAAGGAACATTTTGTCTCTACAAATAAAATAAAAGAACTCGGAGAGGGTTATCCAATGAGCTATTCCGGGCACAAAATAGAGCTCGTATGAGAAAGTTACAGCCAAATAGTAAGGGTAAAATGTTGGCACCAGATTACTTCCAGAGGGCATAACTCCTTGCTCAGAAGTTCATTTGTGTCACAAGAGCAGTCTGTGGAAATATTATAATACATTGAAGAGAACCATGGAGCCATATTTAGGATCTAGGTATGCAAAAATGTGCAGGAAAGAAAATAAGTCACCTACAACATACAATGATAAATTCGGTAAAACAACCTAAACTTAAATGGACCATAACTTTCAAGTCGGAGCTCAGATTTGAGAAAACAAATAGTCACTGGAAATTTCTTGAGGAGTAGAAGACATCTGTCAATCCATAATTTTGAAGTAAGAAACAATTTTTAGAAATTAATAAAGAGATTTATGTAGCAATAAAGGAGTGGAAAATTACAGCATGTGGATGTTGTAACTTTTCGTTCATAACTTGGATTGAAGCATGGGTATAGCCGTTGGAAATTTGTTTTAGAGAGGAATGCATATAAGGAATCAAATTTTGATTTGGTACATTGTGTCCTTCATAAATTGGGATAAAGAGTAACTTGTATTCTAATTGATGAAATGTTTTATGTTATGCATATTTAACAATAATTATTACATGCACATTTCTTGTAGAATTAGAGGTACAAGAAAGAAAGTTTGGTTCTTATATGAGGATTGGAGTTATAGAAGATTCTTAGGGATATTATATCCATGAGGAGGAGATCATATGTATTCATGTTAGCATGGGAAATGTTGAGACATAGTCAAATGGAAGAAGGGACATGCAAGAGAATGTCACTATGGAAAGCCTGCATAGGGAAGTGAAAAGATATAGAGATGATAATGAAAGGATTATGAAGGCTCAAGAAGAGATACTCTAGATCTTAAATATGTTGCAAAATCAAGTTAACAAGGACTCTGGAACTAAGAAAGAAACTAGTGTTATACAAGTGACAACATCCATATCCCATAGAAAAAGGGATGATCATCATGGGAATGACAGGCATTCAATAAGCATGAGTAGGCGCCATCATTATCCAAATCAGTCCACTAAACAAACTCATGCAATTTCAGGGCTAGGAAGCAGCCCAAGTGTGTCTTTTGTTAGAAGGAAAAGAAGAAGTTCTGAGACAGACATCTTGCAAGGTGAGCTCAGGAAGATCAAGCCACCAACTTTCAATGGTGATCACAGGAAAGGGGAAGAGGCCGAGGCCTGGCTATTGGAAATGAAGAAACATTTCTAGTTGCATGGTTACCCCTCACAGGTAGAAGCTAGAATTTCAACCTACCACTTGCAAGGAAAGGAAATCATGTGGTGGGATCAACTTAATAAATCAAAGCACCTTGATGAGAAAATAATCTCATGGAGGTAGTTCAAAGGATATTTCCAAGAGAAATATTTTTCCAAGCATTATTATGAAAGGAAAATGAAAGAGTTGTTTCAAATCAAGTTGGGAAGCATGATAATGGATGAATATGGAAAGAGTTTCTTTGAATTGTTGAAGTATGTTGACTTCATAAAATATGAGAAGGTCAAAATCCAAAGGTTTCTAAGTGGATTACCCTCCTTCTACAACGATAAGATTCAATATGATAACTCCAAAACTTTGGAGGAATCCATAAGGAGAGAAATCATCTTTATGAGCAAAGCAGAGGAAGGCCAATCTTCCAAAAACCTTGGAATGATAAAATGAAAGTAAAAAGGATCGAAGGCACAAAGGTTTTAAGACACCCTTTTTCAAGAACAACACCCAAGCAAATTAGCAAGGATAATCAACCAAAAATTAGCACAAGACTACAAATTCATTTGGGAAAAGGCCAAGGAAACATCCTATACAAGGTTGGGGGTGTGAGAGGAATCACCTATATAGGGATTTCCCTCATAAAGGAAAAAGAATGAGGAATGTCCACAACATTCAAGAGGATGAAATAATGGTATACATGGGAAGAAACATGCCAAGGATTTATGCAGCCTTGTACAACAAGTAAGAAGAATATAAATCTCCCATGATTGAAGTAGAAGGTAAGATTGATAAGCATCCCATAACAATTTTAATTGATTATGGAGCTAGCCATAGTTACATAAACTTTAACATTGTTGAAATATTTCACTTGCAAAAGACTAAGCATAAGACTTCTTGGTTAGTTCAATTATCCATGAGAGCTAAGAGAAAGATCAACGAGCTTGTTAAAGATTGTCTGATAGACATGAATGGACTCAACACAAAGGTAGATGTAAACATGATACCATTGGGTTCATACGATTTTCTAATTGGTATAGATTGGTTCGAAAAACAATGTTTTCCTAGACTGTTACAATACTAAAATCACGAGTCTTGATGAAGAAAGACAACAAGGAAAGATTCAAGGAATTCCAAGAGCTGTTGTTGTTAGAGAGATTTCAACTATGCAGTTGAAAAAGAGTTTCAGGAAGGGATGTCATATTTGTGCAACCCATATGGAAGAGGCAGCCAAAGATCAAGTGAAAAGCATTGAATACCATCTAGTATTAGGGGATTTTGAAGATGTTTTTATAGAAATATCGGGATTTCCACCAAGGGGAGACATTGATTTCTCTATTGATTTGGTGCCAGGAGTTTCCCCAGTTTCCAAGACACCATACAGAATGGGCACACCATAATTGAAAGAGTTGCAGATGCAGCTTGAAGAATTGTTAAAGAATGGGTATATATGTCTAAGTGTGTCACCTTAGCAAGCCCCAATTCTCTTTGTAAATAAGAAAGATGGAAACTTAAGGTTGTGTATTATTTTAGACAGTTGAATAAGGTCACCATAAAGAAAAAATATCCTTCACCAAGGATTGATGATTGGTTTGATAAGTTGAAAGGTGCAAGAATATTTTCCAAGGTAGACTTGAGATCGGGATATCATCAAGTGAGTATTAAGGAAGAAGACATCAACAATACAACATTCGAGAAAACATATGGGCATTATGAATTCACAGTTGTGCCATTTGGACTATCAAATGCCCCAGTTGTTTTTATGTGTCTAATGAATGGAGTGTTCAGGGAGTACTTGGACAAGTTTGTAATTGTGTTCCTAGATGATATAATCATCTAATCTAAGTCAGAAGAGGAACATGAGAAACATTTAAGAATGGTGTTGCAAGTTCTAAGAGAGAATAAATTGTATGCTAAGCTAGGTAAGTGTCGCTTTTATCAAAAGAAGATTCACTACTTGGGGAATATCATTTCAGCAGAAGAGATAATAGTTTATCCTAAGAAGATGAAGGCCATTAGAGGATGTCCAATGCCAAGAAATGTCACAGAGGTTAGATCATTCATAGGTATTTTTGGTAATTACCGAAGATTTATAAAAGGATTCTCAAAGATTGCAAGCCCAATCACTTATTTGCAAAAGAAGAGAGTGAAATTTGAATGGACTTCCAAGTGTGAAGAAAGATTTCAACAACTAAAACAAATATTGACAAGTGCACCAATATTGAATATTGCATATCCAGATGAAGATTTTGTTGTGTGCACCAATGCATGCAAGGAAGGGATTGGTGGATTCCTTACTCAAAAATTAGTCAGGCTACATGGAGTGCCTAAGGCAATAGTTTCAGATAGAGATCCAGAGTTTACCTCCAATTTTTGGAAGGGTTTGTTCAATGGTTTTGGAACAAATTTAAATCTTAGTACAACGTATCATCCATAGTCAAATGGGAAAACATAGAGGACTAACAAAATAATTGAGGACATACTTAGAATGTATGTGATGGACCAACCATCAAAGTGGGAAGATTATATTCATTTGGTTGAATTTTCCTACAATAATGGTTATCACGTCTCATTGAAAATGAGTCCATTTGAAGCATCGTATGACAAAAAATGTAACACACCCACGAGTTGGGATAATTCAGCAGACAAAGAAGTTGTTGGGCCAAATTTGTTAAGGAAATGGAAGAGAAGATGGAAAAGATCAAGCATAATTTAAAGGTTACCTAGGACAGGAAAAAAAACTATGCAGAAAAGAATAGAGTTTTTATATATTTTAAAGTGGTATAACATGTGTTCTTAAAAGTGAAAGCGAAAATAAGTTCGCTAAGATTAGGAAGTTTTCCAAAGTTGGAAGCAAGATATTGTATACCTTTTGAAATCTTAGAAAAGATAGGGTCAGTTTCATACATGCTAGCATTGCATGCATCCATGAGAGTGCATAATTTATTTCATGTGTCATTATTAAAGAAATATGTACCTAACCCTAACCACATAATTGATTGGAATGTGATCCAAGTGGAGCACGAAGGGGATTTTCGGGTGTAACCAATATGCATCCTAGACCAGAAAGCCAAGGTTCTTAGGAGAAAATCCATAGGTATGGTAAGGGTTTAATGGATCTGATACAATCTTGAAGATGCTACATGGGAGCATGAAGAAAACATGTGGGAAGAATACTCGCAAATTTTTGACAATTTTGAAGAAAAGATAATGCAAAAATCCATTTTGAGTTGCTAGAGTTCTAGAACCATATCTGAGAGTCCTAGACAACTGTGTTGGGGGTCTTGATAAAAGAATGGTACATTCATTGGATTAGCCATGGTAAACGAATGGTTCATACCTTGGGTTCGCAGGTTGAGAGGAATGGGATGTTATGGTTGGAGTTGTTGTTGGAGTTGTTAAATTAAAAAATTTAATTTCCTAAGAATTGAGATGTAAATTTGCATATATGTATATTAGCCTAGTGTGCTCCAAGGACGATGCACAATTGTGTGGGAGGGGGAATGTAACCAAACCACTATAATCCCTAGTTTAATTAATTTTTAATGTACATATAATGTGTGGCTAAGGACAAAGCCATGTATATGCGAATTGTATTTCTATGTTTTAATAATAAAATGTGATGCCAACTATTAAGGGGACATGGACAAAGATGGGGGTTGAATTAATCCACAAGAGAGAGGAGGGTCTAAAAGAATGCTAAGAGGGGGTCCAAGGGGGAATTACCCAAGTATATTAATTCAACCCATTTTCTTAAATTTTCTGTTGGTATATGAACCTTCTATTTAATTATTGAATACATGTAAGAGGGTGGGTGTGAGAAGTCACATCCCATAGGTATTGGGCATATGGGGATTGAGTACAATCAACTTAGGGAAGTGTGTGAGTCAATAAAGGAAAGCCAAAGGGAGGAAATTTGTATGGGTTGGGACAACAATTTTAGGCATTCATTTTTTGTACATGAAGAGAAAGGAGAGAGCAAGAAAGGGAGCTTGGAGCTAGAAATTCCATGGAGGGAGAATTATAGAAAAAGTTGGAGTGTATTCAAGCGTATTTGGAGCTGAAGACCGAAGATCTAGGTTGTCAGGAACGAAGAGTGAACTCTTGAGTGAGTTGCACTGTAACAAGAAGTGTTTGTTGTTGTTTTCTAGTAGTTTTCCTGGCATCATGTTCCCTTGTGTTCCCAACTGAGAGATTCCTGGTTACTTGAGCCAAAGAGACCCTGATAAACGAATGGGATGCTCGAGGGAATGAGATCAATGAGGGGGTACAATCCTTGGGTTGGGAAATTCAAGAGGTAGAGAGCTAGTGGAAAATTGGGATAGTTGTAGGAGGATACCAATGGGTTGTGAGTTTTCTGAACTGTGAGTGGACAATGAGAGACCACCCTATTTTGTGGATTACTAGCCTCAGCTTGGGGGTGACTTTCTGTTGAGATTTGGAACAACAAGTCTATGTTTGGGTGGAACATTCGTCCCAAGCAGCCAATTGCAAAGCTATTTCTAGAAGATAAGTATTTATCGTGTCTATGTTTGCATTATGTGTTTAACTGTTGTGTTTTACTTTGAGTATGAGAACTGATTTATATCTTGTTGAAATTGAGTTTATTAGTTGTATTTCATGTCTGTCTTAGAATGTTGTAGATGCATTTAATTAATGGCAACAAATAGTATTTAATTTGTTTTTAATTCGTAGTTGAAAGCTATAGAAAATGAATTAGATAGCATAAATTTCATTTTTATGAGTATTTTGCACCATAATGTTCCTCAGCTGGGCTGGGAAACATTACAAATTGGATCATGAGTGACATTGATACTATTTTTCTAGATGAAACATGGGAGCATGAAGAGTCTAAGGTCCCTAACATAGAAGTATTTTTCTTGTGGTTGGCATGGAACAAGAAATCCTATCATAGAGGGATCATAGGCATAGCATGTTACATAAAGAAGAACATTTCTTCTCGCATTCAATTTCATAAGATAAACCCTCTCAACTAGTACATTGAAATATTAGACATCAATGCTAAAATATTTATATAGCAATCTATTATTTTGCACATATTAATTCTACTTTTTAGAAGGAAAACAGTCTAGATAAAAATTGTCCCTATAGTACCCTAGAACAAGATATTTACAGGATGATAAATGAAGGTAATGTTCTCCTTCTTGGAGAATTTAATGCTAGAACTAAAAGTAACCAAGCTATTATTTTAAGTAATGATTCCAAGCCTAATCCTTTATGGCTATATGATGACCTTGTTTTAGCTAATAGATACAAAATAAACTCTGAAGACTTGACCAAGAATTTGTTTGGTACCGAGCTAGTCAAGATCTGTGTTTCTCAAGACCTAAAAATTTGCAATGGTGTAATAAAGTGGTTGAACTCCAACCACATGATTTGTATTCATGGGATATGTAGTAGTGTCCTAGATTATGTGATATTTGTTATCCCCAGATCCAATCAAATAATAAATTTTGACCTTTTAAATGACCATGAACCTAACTCTAATCATAAACCTTTAACCCTAACTCTAAACTTTTACATGCATAAAAGCCCCACTGAAGAAAATACTGATAAGCAAAGGCACCTACTTTTTGACAAAAGTAAAGTTGATCTTTTCTTAAAGGATTTAAATCTTTTAACTTGTAAGGACAACATCGAATACCTCTATCATAATTTTACAACAACCCTTTCCACTTCCATTAACAAGTTCTCTTCTGAGGTGTCATGCAAAAAGAATAATAGAACAACCAACCATTGGTATGATAATGAATGTAAAATGTCCAAGAAAGCCATTAGGGAAACTTCTAATGAGTCCTTAAAACTCGACAAGATAAATACATACAAATCCCTAATTAAAAGGAAAGAAATGTACTATATAAATAAAAAACAAGAGTGGCTTTTACATCTATCTAAGCTTGATCCCGAGAAGTTTTTGAGGCAAATTCTAATTTGTAAAATTAAATTAAATAATATGATTCCCTTGAAGGACTAGAATCCCTACCTTAAAATTCTTTATGAATTCCTTAATGCCATGGACACCATTCCAAACGTTCCTATAGAGGATGAAGTTTTTTCTATGGAAGACATAGAGTCTGGGGACAAGCGACTTGCAAATGGGAAAGATAAGGATAGTGAAGGCTACCATGTTGAAATTTTTAATATCAGAGAGCCTATCCTCATCCCTTACATACACAAGCTCCTCAATTTAGCAGTAAGTAGGGCTTCCCTTAACCTTGGACACAAAGCCTAATTGCACCTATTTTTAAAAGTGGGGATAAAAACATTAGCTCTAATTATAGGATCATTATGATTAGCCCCATTTTAGCCAATTTGTATGGAATTATTTTGGAAAAGAAGATTAGACATGGGAAAAGAGCTAAAGGCCAAGCCATATTTAGGAGATATCAGTCAACTATGGACCACCTTGTTAAACTTAGGATCATTGTGGAGGAGTGTTGTAATAATAAAACAAATCTCTTTTATTATTTCATTGACTTTAGGAGATCTTTTGACACAATACCCAAGACAAACCTTTGGGATAGGTTGGAAGAGATAAAAGTGCCTTTTGAGATGAGGGCTATTGCAATAAGGTTATATGAGAATGTTATTACCAAGTTCAGGAACATAGAGGGTTGGTTAGAAGAAATTAAGTGCAGTATTGGATTCAAGCAAGGTTGTCCCTTATCCCCTACCTTTTTGGCATATACATTGACAAGTTAGAAGATAGTTTGGAAGAAACAAGTTGTGTTGGCCCAACTCTCATTGGTATAGTCATCATTATTCTTCTTTACACTAATGATATTTTTCTTATGCCGAGGAGTCCCCATGATCTTGACAAGTAGCTAAGAATCCTCAAGAATTGTTGCTCTAATATGGGCATGACTATTAACAATGAAAAAAAAAAGTCATGATAATTAAATTTCATAAGATCGCCTACGATACTTTCGTATATGACAACAAAAAATTGGAGGAAGTGTCTTCATACAAATGTCTTGGCATCGATATTCATCACAAGATCAACTGGAATTATAGTATTGAGAAAAGGATAAATGAACGGTGGAAACTTATTATGGGAATGAAAACAATTGTAAATCAACATATCTTTGAGTATTGGATAAGAAAAAACTCCCCTTTGAGTCTCTCATTACTCTTGTTATATTATATGGATGCGAAGTTTGGGGATGTAGTATCTCTAGAGAGTCATCGAGACAGATAGAGAAGATCCAAAATAATTTTATAACATATATATCAAAATTAAAGGAAATGCACTCTATCATTTCCTCCTCGTGGAAGCAAGTATTTCCCCCATTGAGAAAACGACTATGACCAGATACCTAATTTATAAGGACGATTTAAATAACATGGAAAATAAGAGGCTTCCTAAAATTGCTTCAAACTCAATTCAAAACCACATTCATCGCAAGCGAGGATGGCACAATGATGCCTAGTCTTGGTTGAACCATTGGGAAATAAAGGAAGAGATCATATTGTAGAATAAGGATAATATTAAAAATATTATTGCATCAAAATTTGAGGAGAAAATGTGGTGCGATAAAGAGTTAGAGGGGAAAAGAAAATTAAGATATTATAAGGAGGTAATCAACCCTAATCTAGAAGATCAAAATTATCTCTCTATTTTGACATATGTAAAGAAGAAAACAAACATTGCTAAACTATAAATTAATTCACATCAGCTCCATGTTGAAATTGGGCATTGGCCAATTCCTAAAAGCCTTGGGATAAAAGAGTGTCTCACATTTGTAACACTAAGAGGGTTGAAGATGAAAAAGACTTTCTCTTAGAATGTCCCAAAGATACCCATATTAGATCTCAATTTCAAAATATTTGTCCCACTACCAACCTTCATGGCCTTTTAAATCAACAAAACTATGGTGATCTTGGAACACTTCTTTTAATGTTTTCGAGTACACAAATAAAATTGTAAAGAATTCCAAGTAATTCCTTACCTTCTTAAGGTTCTATGATGATTAAAAACATGTATTTCCTCCTTGAAAATCAAGGACACATTTCTCCACCATTATATAACATACATTAAAACAAAACCTACCTTTTTAAAACTGCTCCCAGTGCTTGATTGGCAAACCATAAACTTAAGGTTATAGATACTTCTTAATGCTTTTGACTACTATTTTACAATGTGATATGTTAGTCGTTAATTTATATAAACACAAATCTCCAGATTCCACGGATGTATTTTTCGACTTTGTCCTTATCCACAAGCCTCCTGTCAATGTCATTTTAAACTAATAATTTATATCTAATAAAATACTTGTAATTAATTAATATGTTTTATAAACACTGATAATTAGCATTAAAGTAATTAGTCAGCTTTTTTTAATTTGGAACTTTATACATAATCAAAATTCGACAAGTATGTCTGTTCAAACTATTGTTATTTCAATTTTATTTTTCTTTTTAACATTGGGCCGCCTTCAGTGATAGGCTGGACCAAATTATGTATAATATTGCCCTGCACTTGTCACGGGTTTCTGCCCACGAGCACAAAATGTTGAAACTCCACTGTAATAAAAAAGTCGCACCGAACATTCTTCTTTTGATTGATGGATGCACGCACACATGATTTTAAGCTGCAATTTTCTTTTCCTATTTTTCAGTGTCACGGATTTTTATTTTATATTTAAATAAAGTTTATTTTATTATAAAATTAAAATTTTAAGTAAATAATATTTTTTTATTTTTTAAATTGAATAAATTAAATTGATTTTGAGTGTTTATATATACTTTGAGTGAATCTAATTGTTAAGAACATATATTTATTTTTAAGAGGTTATAAGTTCAAATCCAAAGAGGTATGTAGATTTTATCAATCAAAACCCTAGACGTAAAAGGTCCCTTGTCCTACAAACAAAAAATCTCATATATCAATTTAGTGTTGAGCTTAGCCATAACCTTAAAATTAAATTATTATTACTATTATAATTATATATTAATATTTTAAAAATTCATATCAATTTAATGATTAAAATTGATATCAATTGAAAAAAAAAAAAAATACCTTCTATAATTGCCTTTGTACTAAAAGATCTAAAAATACTGTTAAAATCTCCAAAATTCAACAATGCCTTCATTATAAACCCTTTACATATATTTCTTCTTTTATATAAATAAAAAATTATTTTATGGCAATGATGTCTTTGTAACGTTTTTCATAACTAATCCTTTAATCTTACGCATCCCACCAAACGCGACACATAACATATGAACTAAATTTGATTTGACCTTCATAAATTTACCCGTGCTCACTAAATCAAATCACATATATATCGAGACAGCATTTTTATACAACATTGATAAAGGTACCATTTTTAATAGTTGTTATGAAATAAATCATTGAACCTTACTCCTAAATCAAGTATCATTTTTGATAGTTGTTATGAAATAAATGATTGAATCTCACCCATAAATCAAATCATATATCTCTCAACACATGTTACACTTTTATAACATTTTTTATAATAGTTTTTTACCTATTAAATCAAATCATATATTTATAAACACGTGTTACATTTTATAAAACACATGTTACACTTTATAACATTTTTTATAATAGTCTTTTACCTATTAAATCAAATCATATATTTATGAACACATGTTACATTTTATAGAACGCGGTGCTATAAGTATAATTTTTATAATAGTTGTTGAAAACTTTGAATATAACTTTTAACATTTTTTTTCGATAGTGGTTAAAAACTACAAATAACATAATTTGATTTGACCTTTACTCAACTCTATATATATAATCCTCCTTAACATCTTTCATAATAGGTGGTTATAAACTTTGAAGAACGCGGTTTGATTTGACCCTTACTCATGGATTGAGTCTTAACCCCTAAATAAAGCAATGGTAAATGTATATTGTATATTGTTTATTCGAGTGATTTATTTATTTGAATTATTTATAATTATGTTGACATTCATAGGTTAAGGTTTATCGGGATTGTTTCAAAAATGCATGAAAAGTTTTTGTTTTTTTTTTCTCCAAAAAAATTACACTTTGGTGATATAAAAGTGATGTTACAGCAACAAATCGAAAATATGAACCAAATAGACAAGTCCCAGTTAGCGAGTACCAAATCACTGCCATTCTCTATATCACAGCTTCGAGAGGGAGTATGTTGCAGAGAAAATAGGCAGCATTAGTATCATACAGGGAAAAACATAAAACCTGTTCACAATTCTGAGTTGAGTAAAAAACAGAGTGCCTAGAAATAACAAAAGATTCATCTTCACCCAATGTGAAAGTGAAATATTGAACACAACTAAATATGATCTGATTGGTAACTAATATAGGTCTAAGAAGAGTCGAGGCCCTTCGTGCTTCTCATAACATTGATCATATGTAAGTTTCCCTGGAGTTTTTTGGAGTGCTAACTTCGAGAGGTTGTCTGCTTCACGATTGCCATCTCTGTAAACATGTTCGAAAGTAATTTTTTGGAAGGAAGAGATTAAAAAACTAACTCGCTCCTTCCAACAATCCAAGGAAATGACTTGTAGCCGCCCTTTGCCACACATCCAATCTATAATGATCTTTGAATCACCTATAAGATGAATAGACTTAATGGATAGCCTATTTGCCAAGGTAAGCAACGTCCAAGCTCCTAAAAATTCCACTCTTGTATTAGTCCCTGGACCGCAATTAATGAACCATTTGTAACTGCAAATTTCCCTGACTTTTAAAACCCCGCCAACTCCACTGTTTAATCCAGACGATGAGGCTGCTCCATCAAACCACCCAACAACATTGCTGAAAAATCTCTAAATCGATCCAATTTACGAATAGCAATTGGCCGCTCTCGTGAGTGTTCATTTAATGCCAAGATAGATAGATAAATTACCTTATTTGTCGATGGCCTCTTGTCTTCAAAGATGGATTGATTCCGTTCCCTCCACAAATACCAGCAAATCAAGGCTTGTAATGACTTTAGCTTTGGATTTTTTGCACACCAACATTTGTAGCAGTCATTAAAGTTGTTTCCAGACCAACTACCTTCATAGTTTATCACTGATTTGAGCTTCTGCCAAACATCGATTGTGAAAGCACAGTCCAGAAAAAGGTGCTGAGTTTTTTCATCACTAGTTTTGCATAAAAGGCAAATGCCCGAACCCCTATAACCTCTGTGTTGTAGGTTTTCCCATAAAAGTAACTTGTTCTCAGCTAGAAGCCAAATAAAAAGTTTTATTTTCAAAGGCATCGGCCACCCCCAAGACGTCCTTCACCAACCAATCGAAATGCAATTCCATTTCAGTTTTTCTGTTGCCAGGTAGATGTTCTAACTGTGATCTGACCCGATTTGTTGTCTCTGACCCATTTGAGAGAATCTGGTTTTGTTTGTAGGAGGACGTCGTTTTTTATGAGAGCCAATCGATAACAATTCCATTCCACCTGCAGGTGCCCTATCAGATCAAGTTCTTCACTAGTGAACCAATTTGCGCCGATCAAACCCACCTTGGGTGGTTTTCCGTGCCTGGAAAAGATAGAAGAGGCCTTTTTTGTTTAAGATATCAGTCAATTCTTCCGAGAGAAGGGCCACGTCTCCCATGTCTAGGATACGATCTTTGCCTAAGATTATGGAGGTGCCATCACCGGGACTCCATACCATCCAGTGAAGTAGAATGTGTATAGATTTCAGTAGATTTTGCCAGGTTTGTGAACCCATGTTCTTGTGTAATATAGCAAATCTAAACCATCGATGGACAGATGCGTGTGGATAACATTTATCCTTGAGTACTCGATGCCATAAGCCACCTTTCATAACAGCCCTCCAAAGGTTGTGAACTGCCAGAGCTCTACTAAAATCGGTGAGGTTTCTCAACCCCCAGCCCCCTAACAGTTTTGGCCTTGCGATCATTTGCCAATTGCAGAGATGATATTTCTTCTTTTTCCTATTGCCAGACCACAAAAAATTGTAAATGATTTGTCGGATATTGTTTTGGATGGCCGCTGGCAAGGTCGCCAATGTCAACCAATAGATCAGTTGACATTATAAGACCGCTTTGATCAAGACCAAGTGACCACCTAAAGTCAGCCACCGAGTACACCAGTTCCTGATTCTTTTTTCATACCTTTCTACCAGCCATAACCAATCCTTAGTATCATACCTGTCAATCTTTAGGAAGAATACAAGGTAATAAAACCCCTTAGAGAGATCTCTGATGTTGTAATTAAACACTGAATGAACAGAATCCAGTAGAGTAGAATTGTCTATGTATTTATAGAATGTCAATTTTTGTGGGTTAATCCGAAGACCCGAGGCGAGGCAGAAGAGGTTTAGAATCCTATTGATTTCTTGCCATTCTTCTAATGTACTAAAAGTCATAAGAAGAATATGATCAACGAAAAATAAATGTAAGATGTTTATAAGACGAGAAACTTTGATACATGTTATTAGACCTACCTCTTGACTGCGCGTTAACGCCAAGCTTAAACCCTCCATAATAAGGATGAATATAAGTGGGGACAACGGGCATCCCTGCCTGAGTCCCCTCCCACTGCTGAAGAAATCCGAGGGCTCTCCGTTGACATGGATCGCGAAGGTAGCCGACAAAACACATCCCATAATCCAGTTTGTAGTTTGCAGTCCAAAACCACATTGAAGTAAGACCAGTCTGAGGAAATCCCAGCTGATACAGTTGTATGCTTTCCTTAGATCAATTTTTAGAATTAAAGCCTGGAGCTTTTTTTCTTTGATGTTGTGCAGGCACTCTTGAGCTATTCAAATCGCCTCATTGATTTGCCTGCCTTTCAGAAACTCGAACTGTTCCTCAGATAGCGTCCGAGAAAGGATTGGTCGCAATCTAATGGCTATGATCTTTGAAATCACTTTATAACAAAGGTTGCAGAGAGCTATCAGTCGGAACTCCCCAAAATTTGTTAGACCATTCACCTTAGGAATTAATGCAATAAAGGTGGAATTCAATGATTTGATTACCTCTCCTTTTATGCGAGTTTCCTCAACCGCTTCCATCAGATCTTTTGCAATCAGATCAAAGAAAAAAATGAAGAACTCCAAACTCCATCCATCTGGCCCAAGGCTTTTTTTCTTTTGGAAACCCTTTTAAAACCTCTAACTTTTTTTTTTGTGACAGGTTTCTCAAGGACGGCCAAGTCTTCAACTGTGACCATCCGGGGAAACAATCTCACAGATTCAACTTGTTCTGCAATTCTATTCTCAACGGATTCTTTATAGAAAGTGCTAAAATACCTTTTAGCTTTAGATTTTATGGCTTCCTGCCCTTAATGTGAATGGCCCTGTTCATCTTTTATCTCCCACGGAAACTTCTTGTTGCGCCTGTAACTGGTATAATGATGGGAAAACTTGGTGTTTTTATCACTGCATTGGATCCAAACAACTATGCTTTTTAACCTCCAACGGGCCTCTTCCTCCTTTAATAGCTTGTTCTGTAAAGCTTCTAAGGCTTTAAGTTGTGTACTCTCTGCAGACTGAAAGAATCTGTTCTTCCCAACTGTTCTTAGTGAGAGAGGAAATATGATCCTCAAGTGTGAGGAGGGTTTGATTTTCTGTTCTTTTTTTCTTTGCTAACCATGACTTTAAGCTAACCTTTGTGTTATGTAGTTTTTGGGCTAGCCACCTTTGTGCCCCAGTGACACCACTACCCTGAACCGAGTTCCATTCCTTCTTAACAAGATCACCGAAGGAGGCTTCACACAATACAGCTAGATCGAATTTGAAGGGTGATGCCACAGTAATATCTCCTCTTTCAATTTGGAAAAAAACCAGTGCATGATCCGAGCAATATGGGTGGACTACCCACGATCGGAATCTAGGAGAATTTGCCAAAATAGTGTCTGAAACATAGACTATGTCAAGTCTCTTTTGAATGCTCTCAGTTTCGCTCCTGCCACTGCGCCAGGTAGGCACAAGTTCAGCTAGATGGGCATCAACCAAATTATTTCTGTCAAAAAGATTTTTGAAGAACCCAGTCAGGGGGTCGGGAAGAACACCAACGCCCCAAATTTCATCAATACTGGTAGTGAAATTGAAATCTCCAGCGATAATAAGGTCGTCTCTGTCCAAGAGGCCTCTTGATTCGACTGTCTCCTAGAAATGTCTTATGCCAGAGCATGGGCCATAGGTGTTTAAGAGAGATATTTTGTTGTTATCAGACAATAGAGTACCTATCAGCAGAATGCCACCTGGGCAAAGATGAGACTGTAGATTGTAAATGTCTGGATTCCATGCCACCAATAAACCTCCTGGGTTCCCAACTGAGTTGATTGCCGAAACCATCCATGTAGGGCAGAGAGTGGAAAAAAAAATCCTTGCCTTCTCCTCGTTTACTAAAGTCTCCTGAAGAAATAAAATATCTGGCTTATGTACAATCAAGATATGAAGAGTATATCTATGCATTCATATATGGTACATGTATATAATGTATTGGGGATAGTGCATAAATAAAGTAGAGGAGAATGTAATACTTTTAAATTGAATTTTAAGTTGTAAATATACATATGTTTTATAGGTTGGTGAGTCATAATGTTTTGGGCTAGAGTGTTTATGTATATATGTTTTGGGTCGAAGTGCCTCTTTGATATTAGGTTGATGTGGAAGGGCCGATGAGCCTGGCATTGTAAATTGTAATCATTCGGATATATATTAATAAAATACATCATTGCTACAAAACCAAGTCATACGAGAGAGTATGGGGGACTAGGACTCCATGAGGGGAAATGGGGCTAAGGGATTAGGAAAGGGGCTTAAGCCAAGGGGGCTAAGTCAAGTATTAAATTAATCCTAAGTCTTATGATATGATTTTGTCCTAAGTTCCTAAGTGGTGGAATGAATTACCAAGTGGAGGAAAAGGTAGTTCCTTGAGTGTCATGTGTCAAGATAAGAACAGGTCATGTGCCAAGATAGGAACATGCAAATATAATGTTGGGTTTTAGTGCAAAATCGAGTCATTTTCTCATTCCATTCCATCATTCTTACCATTGAGTGGGGAGTGTGAGATGAGGAGTTGTTGTAACCATGTTACCTTGTGAACCTTGTAACTTCTAGGTGAATTTAGTGTACGATTATCCTTGGGTTGCCTTGGGGAAGGCTAGAGCCCCGTGAGGAGAATTGTGGGGAATAGGTCCCTCGGTGTGAGGTCTCGTGGTGCTTGGAGACTCTAGAGTGCAACTAGTATTCCTAGTGCCACAGTGCTTTGGGACTTCGTGGCTATCCTGTACCGGAAGCGTTGGAAGGGAAGTGGGACAACCCGAGGGATTGAGGTCTAGAGAAGGGGGTACATTTCCTTGGGTTGTATAGGTTGTGGAGAATGAGAGGTTGTAGGTAGGAAATTTTGTTGGAG
>ML782283.1:635839-655656 GCA_009831015.1 Picea engelmannii
TCTCAACAATAGGGAAAGAGCTTGGGGGTTGAACACTATGTTTAGACTTGAGGAACAAAGGGATGCAGACTCAATATGAAGTAATTTCTCCAGAGTAACTTTGCTCTTAAAGTTGAATGCTTTCTCCTCTTTTCCATAGCTCAGAATTGTGATTTTATAGACTTCAAAATGAAACTGAAGGGCCGAGTCGGAACGTTTCCGGTATATGGAAGGCCAAGGATCAAAGATCTCCTGTCGTGACATGGAAACCCAACTTCATTTTTTTATTTTCTAGCACAAATCTTGATGTACGCGGGTTGTAGTGGAGCAGGTTGTGTATACGCATGTTGTATAGTAGATAGGGCGCATATATGTGGAAAAATATGTATTTTTATCTCTGGATTCATCAAAAATGGATAACAAGTCTACATAGGGAAATGGAAAAAGGCCCTCTGTGGAAGATAGCAATGGTGAGGCAAATCTTTCTATAACAGATGCCCCCTAATGTGTGAGGGCAGAGGAGTATCTACGATGGTTGAAATACATTATAAATAACCCAGGAGTGGAGTGGTAGAGAACCAGCTGGATGAATTCAATTGCTCATTACATTATGTACTGACTTTGCATACATGGCTACCAAGAATACATTGCAGATCCATGTGAAAAATATACCAAATAAGTCTTTGTGGCCATGAATAGGAAAATACAAATGCGGTTACATGCCAAAAGTTGTCCTAGTCACGAACAAGGCCCAGTGAAACCAGTCTCAAAACCAATCTGAAGATATTTGTATACCATGGAGCACAATCTGATCTCCCATAATCACTGAAGTCATATAGGTATTGGTCCAATGAAAAGGAAGCAACAACTTAGGAAAGTTGGGACCACATATTGATGTCTTCAAGTCTTCTACATTATCCTCCAAGGGTGAAAGTCTACATCATGTGAATAAAGGAGTTGAGGTCAAACACAATGAGACATCGTTTGATTACCGGTCATTGAGGTATATCGTTAACAAATGCAAGACAACCTACCAATAATGAAAGTAGGTATCAAGGCACTGAGTACATTCCTACAAGTGTGAATAAAAGAGTCAATGTAGAACACTTGAGGAATCCATTTATCAGGATACAATGACGTATTCCCATCTGTGAATGGCGAGAGAGCCTGCCACTAATGACTGCAAGCCTCAAGGTACTCATAAAACTCTAGGTCCCATATCTAGAACAAATGAGTTGAAGTCGATGGAAAGAGACCCATTGAAAGGAGAGCATTAAGGAATATCTCATTAGTCAGCATGAGGAACAAAGCAGGAGCTTCATAATTTGGTGGAGATCGGACAAAGAACATGTTCACAAACCAATGACCCTGTGCTTCTTTCACATGTGCTAAATGCAAGTGATACACCAAAAAGACCCTCTGAATAGCAGCCAATGATGAAAAATGTTGACAAAGGTGAGGAAACCACCAATAAGTCTAATGGCATCCAAGACACTGCACGAATCTCAAATTGTGAATAGATGTCTTGTCGTCGAACACAAGGGAAACCACCTAGTCAATGACCAATGATGAAATGTCGATTTTTGGGTTCAAGGTGACCTACTAATGATGAAAGTAGGACCAAGGTGCATGATAAGACCATAGTATCATGTGATTCTAGGAAAAATTGAGGGTATGGCCAACATGCAAAGTCAATATTTCTGAGGAGTGGCCGACACAGGTTGATAGACTTCCTTTGAACAAGAGCATGAGACATATGGTAGACTCCGGCAGCATAGACCCAATGATATAACTATCAGATGTAGGAGGCATCAATAATGTTCTCTATGGGGACTAGAAGAGTAACTAGTCAGTAGAGAAAACTCTATAACGAGATCCGCTTCCTAAGACCATGCTAAACCCAAAATTATGGTGACCTACTAATGACGAAAGTAGGACCAAGGTGCATGATAAGACCATAGTATCATGTGATTCTAGGACAAATTGAGGGTATGGCCAACATGCAAAGTCAAGATTTCTGAGGAGTGGCCGACACAGGTTGATAGACTTCCTTTGAAAAAGAGCATGAGACATATGGTAGACTTCGAAAGCATAGACCCAATGATATAACTATCAGATGTAGGAGGCATCAATAATGTTCTCTATGGGGACTAGAAGAGTAACCAGTCAGTAGAGAAAACTCTATAACGAGATCAGATTCCTAAGACCATGCTAAACCCAAAATTATGATGACGCAAGGACTCAATAAATTTGTGCTATGTTCAAAGGAGACATGACTACTGCCAAATATAATATAGTACTCCCTTCCCGCCCGTCTTTTTTTGTTTTTTCATAACAAATGAATGCTATGATACAGAGGAGGAAGCGAGTGTCGCAAGTAAGCAAAATTAGTTCCAGTAGTGGAACGTACTTATTCTTAATGCAAGGAAATGCATGAAGGAGATAGACACTCTGGGTGATGTTCCCTCCAGGGTATTGGGTGTCAAATTGCAAAGAATATAAACAAGGCTATGCTTGGTTGAGGATGAAAAAAACTGCTTAGGCAACGGTTTATAACGTAAAGCGAGAACCGGCTAAAGGCTCAATACTGCAAGCGAGGTCATGAGATGCAATCACAACTTAACGCCAAAAAATGTCCTTTTTATGTATTTTAGTCTATTTGGTGTGAAAAAGGGTTAAACTTGTGCCAAACAGATGTATTTTCAAATCCAATTTACAGGTGTGAAAAAGACAATTTCGCTCGACAATCTTTTCTATTTTTGGTAACGAGTCAGAAAAGAGATTAACTAAGACTCATAACCTTTCAAATCCAATTTAATGAGTGTTAAAGGGACAAATCACTCAACAATATTTTTTGGTTTTTTAGACGAGTCGGAAAAGAGCTTAACTAAGACTCATTTTTGGGAGTCTGCGGGGAATAAGCCGCACATGCATGAGTGAGAAATGAGGCTCATCATAAAGTCATGTATCAAGTTATAATGGACTCTCGGTCTGAAGGAAAAACTCAGCATGGGCACCAAATGACAAAGGGGATCTAACTAGGGCACCCATGTTTGGTAAGTCTCTACCATTTATTAGCGACACTACTTATAATAGATGGAAGGTTATGTGTCGCAACAAATGGGTTTGTACCTAAGGTGTAAAAAACGGTAGTTGAAGGATAATGCAAAAATGCACGATGGAGTGGATACCTATCCTATATTCTAGGTTATGAAAATACCTGCTCGAGGTGATGAATGACCAATCATAACGTCCAAATACGTAAGAAAACTGAGTCAAAAATACAAAATCCATCTCAAAACCACTCTTGAATTAGTCCATTAGGTGAAAAAATAGCATGAAACTATATAAAGTGGGTAAAAATAGCTTATAAATAGTAATAAAATAAATAATTACTATATCATTTTGATTTTTACCCAAATAGTGCAATTTGGACCAAAAATACCTCCAAGATTCAAACGGAAATGATGGGAGTGTCGGGAAACGAAATCACGAACTGTCTGGATTAGGTAACTCTACATCTCATCCTCTTCAAATTCAGTGGATTACATTTTTGAATTAGGTTTCAATTTTTTAGTTTTTGAGGGCGTAAATTAGGAATTTCAGTGTACGTGGGCTGCCATTATTTAGGTCACCTATACGAATAAGTATAAGCCTCTGTGTGAACCATAGGGTTCATATACTAAGCCCTACACGTGACTGTATAAAAGGGAAGTCGCGTACAGGTACGCAAATGGCCAAAAAGAAGGGTTCTAACTCAAAAATTGATTTGTCTTTTGCAGAATGGTCCTTGAATGGGGAGAGCGAGAGCATGAGGAGGTAAATGCAGTTGTGGATCAAGATCTGGTGGCTCAATTGGCTCTAAAAATATGTGGCTTGTATAAGTTTTGGGCTCTCAAAGGAATGAGGACCCAAGTGAGGTTGTTGGAGATGTTGGTGGGTAATTGGGATCCTGATAGCGAAATCTTTATCCTTGATGGACAACCATTGAGGATCGAAGTAGAGGACATCTACTTCTTGACTGGTCTATCACGCCGAGGAGAGGTTGTAAACCTCAAGTCACGCAGAGCAGGGAGTGGGATGAAGATCGAGGAGTATATCGATGCCCACTGTGTAGTGGGGACTCACAAGGTGGGAAGTCAACTCCCTATCTGGGCAATAAATAACCTCGGCCTGAAGATTATCGTGCTTGTATTGACCAGAATTATTGGTTTAGCTTCGTTGCACCAGGCATCGAGGTCGCTCATGTTTTATGTAATAGAGTGTGCGAGACCCACTGTCTACGACTGGTGTAAGTCACTACTGACCAATATGAAAGGTCAGTTGATAGAGTGCAAATAGGGGAGTAAGCGAAACTTCGGGTTTGCCTCTATTCTTTGCATCTTCTTTTTCGAGCGGGTTCCAGGTCTAGGACCTAGAGTGGATATCCTTCCTAGAGGACCACGTGATTCAGCTATGGCGCAGTGGATCGAGGTCATGAGACGACAAGGGGGAGGTAGGGTGTCAACACCCTACAACGATGATTTTTTCTTCTGGTAGCAGCGGTAATTCATTACTCTGGATGACTATCCCTATGTGAGGATCGATTTAAGAGGAGATCTAGATATGCCACTTCCACTAGGGGTCGCCTACGGTGACATAGGTAAAATGTTTTTTAAATAATTCATTTTTTTTTGTATTTTTGTATTAAGGAAAAAAAATATTTTTTGGATGGTGCTTACATACTAACTAGACATTTGTGTAATTGCAGACATGGGTCCATGACGGCCATAGGGATTCCCTCGACATAGATGGAGGAACCGGGGAGATGAGGCCGCGAGAGGAGAAGCGGAGAGAGTTCTACAAAACGTGCAAGGCAACCTGTCTCATTTGACATAGAGGATTCCAATGGTTTAGGTAGAGAATCTACCTAAAGCCATGCAGCGACAGGTGGTTGGTGTACCTAGAGCATGGGTATGACTCTTCCAGCGTCTCGCAAACGTCCTAGTTTTCTACCATGACACACACCCACTGCCATAGGCGTAGGTGTCGTGGGATATGTATACCGGTTGTATATGTGTATTGAGGGTTTTAGACCCAATTTTGTAATATAAACACCATATTTTGAAATATATAAAAAGGGATCTTCGACTTTACTTATAACTTACAATGTGTACATTGATGTGACGCTTTTCTTTGCTTTATTAATCTGACAAATGCCAATATAAAACGCAATTAGCATAGGCATCGAATACATGATTAGAACTCCTAGGAATGTGATAATATGTAATAACATCAAATTGTTGTTCTAAAAGACGTACCCGTAGGAATCGACGGAGTAAAGTAGGATCACGCATGCGGTAACGACCATTCAACTAACATACTATTAACTGGGAATCTAGGCGAACTTCTAAAGAGTTAATACCATGCGAGATAGCATCATGCAAAAGTTCTATGGAAGCGCTATATTCGGCCACATTATTTTTGGATGGCCCTAGGCATACACCACCTGAAGACACCAGCAGACCCTCGGGTGAGTAAACCAACCAAGCGGTGGAAGCCAAATTCTATGCATGACGACTGGCTCCTTCTGCGAATCCTAGGTAGACCGAAGACTCCGTTGACATCTGCCAACAAAGGGAAAACTCGATAAGCAAGCCAAAGACAAAAGAAAAGGGGAAAAAATATTTATATACACTAAATTTACATTAGTATACAAAGAGTTCGGCCCAAACCTAGGGCTCACCCATAGTACCTTTTCAAGTAGAGCCCATTTATGGGCTCGACCAACTTATTCTCTTCATAATATTCTAACTCGTAGGCTCCTTTTTTCTAGGACACGTCGCATGATGTAAGGACCGTGCCACATGGGTTTAAACTTGCCTTCCCCTAGCGGTTCTTTGGCTTGATCATACAAGAGGACCAAGTCACCCTCATCATACAACCAGGGACAGATAGACTTGTTGTACTGAACCTTGACATGTTTATTATCAGCCTCAATAGCCGTAAAGTTGTCTCGAAGCTGGTCGTCAAGACTCTCTAGGTGTATAAGGCGTCGCTCTAAATCTGAAGTGTCAGGTAGGCACTCGACTGCCAACTTAAGAGAAAGGATTTTGCATTCAACAAGAAGGATCAACTCCACACCGTGCACTAACTGGAAAGGGGAAAAACCGGTGGCAGTCTTAACCGAGGTTCGGTATGCCCAAAGCATGGGATATAGCATGATGTGCCAATTGGAATTACACGGACTGAAAGTTTTTTGCAAAATGGTCTTGAGAGAATTGTTGACGGCCTTTACTTGCCCATTTTCCTGGGGGTAATAAGGAGATGAATGACCATTTCTAAACCCCAGCTTAGATTCTAGTTCTACCATCATTTCATTCTGAAAGTGACTCCCATGATCAATGACAATCTCACTCGGGATACCAAACCAGGTGATAATTTGCTTAAACACAAAGAAGGTTGCAATCTTCCCATCGGATTTTACGGTAGGCATGGCCTCGACCCACTTAGTAAAGTAGTTAATGGCCACAATAATCTGTTGATACTCCCCAACCAAAGTTGGGTTGCAATCGACAAAATCTACCCCCCACCAGGTGAAGGGACCGACGGTAATGACTAGGTGAAGAGGGGTTCGATGCAAGCACATTTTCCAAGTGAACACATAGCAAGGGTAACACTTCTTAACCGCTTCGATGCAATATTTAAAGATAGTAGGCCAAAAATAACTGGCTCGCAGGATTTTTTGGGTTGTCGCAAGCCCGGATAGGTGACCACCACAAGCCCCTTTGTGGAAATCGTTTAGGACTAACTCGTCTTCCTCGTGAGTTAAGCAACAATGTAAGATATCATCTATTCCTCGACGATACAAAGTATTGCCGATGATGGTATACTTTTTGGCTTGGTATCTAATACGTCGTTGATCATCCCATGAGAGATGTTGAGCAAACTTCAAGGTTTGAATATATAAAACGATGTCTCCATACTAGGGGTCGAATGATGAGACAAGGAAAATGTGTTCGTCCACAAGTGAATCAACATGGATAACATCCTCATCTAATCATGGAAAATCGGATATTATCTCTGTGAAGACTAGTTATTTCTTGGACTTGACCGAAGTGAAGTCGAGATCAAACTCTTGTAAGATGACAATCCATTTTTTATATTTTCCCCCTATGATATGTCTAGTAAGGACGTATTGAAATGGATTGACATCGACAACCACCATAGTCTTGTAAAGTAATATAGTGACGTAAGAGTTGGACTGTGTGAACGACGGCCAAAGCTAGTTTTTCAACGTGAGAGTAATTAAGCTTAGGACCGACTAAATTTCAACTAAGATAATAGATGACGTGTTCATGGATCTCATCATCCTCCTGAAGTAGAACCATACCAATCGTCTCTTCAGATGCGGCGATATAAAGCAAGTAATCTCTACTGTAATCAAGAGACTTCAGCAGAGGGTTCCATACTAAGGCTTTCTTCAGAGCATCAAAAGACTCTTGGGCTCACTCATCCCAGATAAAAGGGGTGTCTTTCTTCAAGAGGCACATGAAACCCTTAGTGATATTGGAATAATTCACTATGAACCGACGTAGAAAGTTATATTTCCCCTGTAAACCTTGAAGTTGTCTAATCGTGCGTGGGGGAGGCAACTGAAGTATTGCCTCAACCTTAAGAGGATCTACCATGATCCCGGTCTCGGAAACTAAAAATCCTAAAAGACAATCAGACTTAACGCAAAAGATGCATTTCTGAGGGTTTAACTAGATTCTATAGTAATGACATCTTTCAAAAACAAGTCGAAGGTGTGTAACATGATCCACTCTCTTGCGAGAGTGAGCAGCAAGATCATCAAGATAGGCTTCGACTATGTTCTTGAGATCATGAAAAGTGAAATTCATGGCACATTGGAAGGTTGCTCCAGCGTTTTTAAGTCCCAAAGGAATTTTCCGGTATGCAAAAGTACCCCAAGGACATATAAATTTTGTCTTGTGTTGGTCCTCATGTTTGATCTGGATTTGGTTATATCCTGAAAATCCGTCCATAAAAGAAAATATCTCACTTCCTGCACACTCATCGAGAATCTGATCAATGAAAGGCATGGGGAAGTTATCTTTAGGACAAGCCTTGTTTAGGTCGAGAAATTTCATACACACACGGATGGTTCCTTTCTTTTTATTCACAGGAACAGGGTTGGATACCCATTCAGTCAAAGGAACTGGGTAGATGAAGCCAACATTAAGTAGCTTCTCCACCTCTGCCTTAATAGCAAGGGCCTTCCTAGGATTTATAGCTCTAAGATGTTGTCAAACAGGTTTAGCATCCAGATAAGTTTTAATCTCATGTTCGACAATAGGAGGGTCGATCCCTGGCATCTCTTCATATGACCAAGCAAATACATCTTGAAATTCTTTGAAGAGTTCGGTGTAGATCATAATTTCTTCTGGTGAATAATCCGCACCTATATTTACATTTTCAATTTTGTTAGGGGTACGAGAGATATCGATCGTGACTGTAGGAGAAATACTCGTCGTGTTTTCTTCGGCATAAATTTCGTGCGTATCAAGTGGAACTACAGAGTGACCGACTATCTCACTCAAGGTAGACCGAAAGTCATCTTGCTCGATTCTTTCAAGACTTAGGAGAAAATAAGATCGATGATGCATATCATCCCAAGGTCTCTCAAAACCATTCATGGCTTCGAGGATGGATTCATCCGAAGGAAAAGTCTCATCTAAGAAATCATGCAAACAAGACAACGAGGTGGCCCATACAAGCCTAATAACAAGATCCTCCTCGTCTGTCGGCGAGGTAACATGATCGATATCGGTGGAAGAGTCAAGAAAAACTTGATACACAATCTATGTTTTCGATAGTGGCATAGCCATTCCAGCATGCGACTGACCTTAACACGATGAAGTTGGAGAAGGTAGGGTCCATGGATCACTAAGATAGGAAGTGTGGAAAGGAATGGACCTCCCTGCTGAAGCAAGCCTACTAGACATGGCGTAAACATGGTGAATCGGTGCCGAGAAGTTGAAAGTACCCATGAGGGAAGAATACATTCCGAAACCGATATTCTTGGTTGTCGGCTGAGAATTGTCGATCACAGGGATCGACGGTCCAATAAATGCGTTAGGACTAGAGTATGCAAAGGATAATTGGTCGATGGTCACGATCTTCCCTTGATGAGGAAAACAAAGCATATGGAAAATAGACGATATGACAACGACCATAGCATAGGTCCAATTGCAACCTAGTAACAGGTTATAATCAAGAGGCACATCAACTACCTCTACCTCCACCTCTACCATCTTCCCACCTAACTGGTCCAGAAAGGTAGGGAGAATATCGTGAGGGTGGAAGGAATGACCGTCAAATGCAGTCAACATGTTCGATGACTTGTAAAGGGTTGAAGAACCGAGAGATTTCCAATAGACCAAGGACATCACGCAGGTGGTAGCACCTTCATCAACAACTGCATGTTTAATGGTATACTTGGAATAATCCACGTGGATTTGGAAAGCCACATGGTAAGGTAAGAAAGGATTCACATCTGTGACATTAAACTTGATCAATTTTGAGCCACTATGTTCAAGAACTCCTAAGGCATAGAGTAAGGCATTCCTCTATGAGGGACACATCTGGAGTACCTCGAAAGTCGACATCTCCCAAGGGGTTTGGCCCCAGTCCTCAACAATGGAGTAGTTCTAGGCGGCTCTAGAATTAGGATTGTGGGTAGAGCGCTTAACTACTCCTTTTGGAATACGAGGCAGTGGCTCTGGTTTCTCAATTTGTAAGTTCCTCTCCGGAGGAGGAGGGGGAGCTTCTAGACCAAAGTTAGCTTGCGAAGAGCTATAATCTCGAGAGCGGGTGGCTATATCAATTTTCGCATCGACCATGTTGACACATACATGATCACCATCTTGCGGTGGTGGGTTTTGACTCCCACCGGCCGCATTTCCGGCTTTCGCAGAGCTTGAGGTTAAGTGTTGATTATGTGGGAATAGATTCGTCAGCACAGCGGGCGATAGATTCAAAATCCTCATAGCCTCCGCGAGTTTGGGGCATAAATGTGTAAGGTGGTCATCGATACAAAGTATACAAGGAAACTTCACCTTACATTTCTCTTTAATGCCCTCCCCAGCATTATCATTTTGCTTCCCATTATTATCTTTTTCCTTGGTTTTGTTACCATTTTTCCCACCCTTACGATTGTTTCGACCTTTCCTTTTATTCCCATCTGGTTGTTGGTCACCATTTGGGTTTTTCGATGATTGCACGGAATGTACATCCGTCGACTGGGTGGGTTTAGAGGAAACAGACGAAGTTGTTCCTTCGGAAAACTTCGTCGTCGAGTCTGCGGAATTTACATTGGCGGACCCTACAATGCCATCAGCATGAGGTCCGGGTTTTTTCCTAGGATCGTAATTTGACCGCGGTGCTTCTGGAAGAAGGTGATATAACATCCCAGACTAAGCATATATTAAATCTAACTGTTGGGCTCTAAAGATAGCTTCTTCCTCATTGGAGACCCTGGAAGTAGCAACGTCCTTCAAGATAGGAGGGTGCAAAGACTTTAGGAACCATTCTAGGAGAAAGGCCAGGAGTATAGGAGTCTTAATCAACCACCTTCGTCTAAGCCACTCCTGGATATGATTCGAGATATGAGTGGCGGTGTCCCGGTGTAAAGTCGACAAAATTTCGAGGCCATCATCATAACGAATGGGCAATTGAAATTGGTTGAGAAAGACCATCACCAACTGATTAAATGACCCATATGTCCCCCTAGGTAGCTCAATATACCATTGTGAAGAAACTCCAATGAGAGTGCATTGAAACAATCGTAATTTAATAGAATCATGGTTCAGGCAATTTGATGAGAACCAAAGGTGAAAGGTAGTGACGTGATCACCAGGGTCCTCTCCATTCTTACCTTCAAACTTTGGAATGTTTGAAGGAATTTTGGTGGGGACAGGGGGCCATGTGGGATCGTGACTCACCAGGTCATTCATTAACTTAGACAAGTCTGGAAAGTTGAGCATGGCCAGAAAAGGGAAACGGGGTTGCGACATCTGGCTTCAACCTCCCGCGAAAGACTGTGCTTGCGGAACTACAGCCCATCCAGGATTCTAGTAAGAACCATAGCCCTGTCCGGGATTATAAGGCCCTCCTCCGAGATGATTCGTATAATATGGGTTGGGAATCATTCCAGCAAGAATGTTCTGATAAGGATTATGAAAATTTCCCCCAGCCAGATTAGATTCGGGCTGGGGGTTATGAAAATTGCCCCCAACTGGATTGGATCTAGGTTGGGGGTTTCCCAAATTGTAATACTGACCTCCTCTAGGTGGGAATTCGGAGGATTGAAGTGAATTCATCATGCCAAAAGTATTGGTCAGAATCGGCACCGAGGAGGTAGGGATATAGGGCGGAACTTGTCCACCAACTGGGTTGTTCCATCCAGCCATAGAAGGATTAGACCCAGGGTTAAGAACAGGGACACTTCCTACATTAGGATTCGTTTGGGGGATATGAGAACCACCAAATGGAAAAGGAGTGTAAGGAGGTGTAGTGCCCCCAAGTCCAAGGCTAGTGTTAGGGCCAACTGATAGGATGGTAGTCAAAAACTACGAAGTGAAGTTAGGCATACCATAAAAAAATGGACTGGAATCCATAGGGATGGACTGAACATTGTAACTCAGCGAGTGACCAAAAACCCCAAAAGGGTTTGAGGCAAGAGATGAAGCATTAAATACAGGTCGAGCCATAGTATTGGTATAAGCCTCCGGCACTGCAACTGTAGCGACTGCAGGAGTCAAAGGGGTGACATTAACTATAGTGGGTATGGGAGTCGAAGAACTCCCAATGTTCTGAAGACTAGACTCAGTACTCATCCTTGTGGAACCACAAGTCTGAAAGGTGGATGTGTGTGTACGACACCTAAAAACTCTACGCCTTTTAGAAGGAAAGAACTCGAAAACCGGTGGTAATTGTAACAACCGACGGGACCGGTGAGGAAGCTGGTCTGACTCCACGACGACTTATGACTCTACAAAATAAAAAATATATATCATAAGGCCAACTAGTAGTCAAAGAGCAGACCAAAAAGTCAAACGGCCAATATGCATGCAAACGGGCTAAAGTGACTGAGTGGTCTCCCTCACTAAAGAAGGTATGCCTCGTCCAAGAGGGACTTGAGACTCCCCACTAAAGTTTGGAGGTAACAGAATCAGTTATAGGGTCCCTCGTTGGATTAACAACCTGTCGGTCAGATCCCCCTGGAGAGGTAATCCTCCATAAAAGTTGTGTGTTGTCTGACCCCTATCTGACCCAAGTTACAAGCAAAATAACCCCTGCAAGTAACCTATGAGATACCTAAGTCAAGCAACTAATAAACCATTGTATAATCGATGCACAGACGAGCAGTCGTAAGTCCGGATCACCATATGGGAAGGGTAGCAAAGCCCAAAACCTTGAAAGTACTGCCTCTCACAGAGGTATGGGCACTAGCAAGATCCCCAAATATGAATAAATCCAYAGAAATATCTATGACGGTAGGYGAGTATCCCGGGGTTATMCCTTCAACTAACTTCGCATGACCTCATGATTAACTCTGGTGTGAGYGGAGCTTCCTGATCTTACTATTATACAATGGACTTCTCAACTCCTTGTCTCATACACATATGTTGATTTAATTGCCTTGGAGAAGTTTACTCACAAAATCCTATTCCAAGGCACTAAATCCTAGACTAGTTTGTGCACCCTAAAAAATAAAATCGTGACTAATCAATTTTAATTTAAAGAGTAAATTTTATTGGTCGTGATTACTCAAAAATATATGGAAGTGAAACTCATGATATTATGACTCTACAAGAAAATAAATATGAATATAATGCAAAGTCTATATTYAACTTTTTCAATGAATGATATGCGTATAAAAACAATGCAATTTTCAATTTCAACTCTGCAATTCARAAGTAAAATGCAATCTTTCACTAAATGCACTAAGCTAACRATAAAGATTCAAAAGACAAAAATGCCAAGCAATGTAAAATGCCTATTTTTTTTTTGTATTTTCAATATACTAAAAAAGAAAATGCATGGACTGATGAGCAACCTAATATATAAAATTCTACTGTGTATAAAAGAAATAAATCAAGCAAAATACCAAGCAGCCAAGCAAACATCCCAGAGTACAAGGAAAAATCAAAAAATGAAAAACAAAGAGAAAGACTACGCCCAAAAATTCAACTCCAAACAGGTTTCCGGTCGACCTATAGAATCTCAACAGGCACTATAGAGACCTAAGAAGGCTCAGCAATCATCAAATCCCACCCAGCAGTCACTAAACCAAGCAAACAAGAAAGGGAAAGTGGTATACGCGACTGTTCAGGAGAAAAGTGTGTATATACGCAACTTGCAGTGAGACAACACACGTGTATACGTGACTATCAAGGAAAAAGGTGTGTACATGCTTTAAAACAAGGCCGAGAAAGGGCAAAAGGATGAAAACTCAGACCCAGAGTGAACGGAATCTGTCAAGCAGTGATATGACAAGAAACACAAAGGAAAAATAGCAATGCAAGAAGAAAAAGTACTTCAACCCTTCGAAGAAAGATCTTTCCCCAATGGAGTCGCGAATTTTGTTACAAGGGAAAAACTCTCTATGGCCAGGGTAAACCACAACAGACAGGTATGACTACAGAAATCAACTCAATTCCAACGTATACTATATAAACTAATGTGAAATATAGGAAAGAGGCCTATATAAACTAATGGATTGCACTACCTCTCATGCACTAAGCTTAGCCTTAGCTAGTTCTTGAAACTACTTAGACAAAGCAGTGAACTTATACTAGAAATGTGTTAAACCTAGAGCCAACCCTGAAATCGAGGCTTCCACCATCCACTAATAGACTCTAGTTGCATAATGAATTCCAAGGATTCTCACTGCATCAACAACCATTGTTTGAACTATGGAATCCAAGGATGAGGTAGCATCCTTCCAATAAAAAATTCCTTGTTTTACACTTCCTATATAGTGTAGCTTAATCAACTCATCAAGTCTCAAAAATATTGGTCATACCCCTAGATGGTCTCACTATCCCTTTGATTATTCTCTTTTAACTATGTAATGCTATGTTGTTCTAACTCTGGATTCTATAAATACTTCACAAAGTACATCCTCAACTAAACCAAAGTCGTACCATGTAAGGTGGGAGAACTCTTCTTACACTTCATATACCATTTTAACACTCTTCCTCGTAACATTGTTTCGAATTCCACCAAACGGGTTGCATCCATGGTTTTCCATTCATTCCAAATGGAATCCCGATGGAACCAATGCTTCTTTTCATCTTCGTCACCTCTATCATGGAATATAGGTAGTTGAAGATATGAACCATTCAATTTATTGGTCATAATTTTTTGACTCTTTATCAACAGAAATCCCTTATGTCATAGTTATTGTATCATCAACACTACTCCTACTACAACACTCATAGAACTAGATAACATTGAAGACAACTTTTTGACTCCCTTTAGAGGTCACATTTGTTTTTTTCATAGCCATTGTAGGAGTACTTTAACTTCTAATAAACCACACAATTACACTATGTGTAGCAATAGTGACAAGATCTTGACAAAATTCAAAAAGCATAGGGGTTAGGACGTAGCAAGGACTTACTTCACCGGATTTTGGTTTGCTTCCTCAATGGCATGACAATCTATAGGGTTAGAGTACTAGAATTGTGAAAAATTGATCTTCAAAGATATCTTATTGATCCCTCGATTCCATTACTTCCACAACAATTCATGTAGTCCAAGTATCCACATTCCCTACATCATCATGCAGTTGCAACCTCAACTCTCTAGAAATTCTTTCCACCTTTATGAGTGACTTCCTCACAACACCACACTTTCTTGTTATTTACTTTTGATTCCAACCAAAGCTCGTTCTTTCACTTATGTCATCCTCTGCATTGTGCCACACTCTAGATGTAACTTAGGATCATATCCTCTTACCTAGAACAGATCTTTTCAATTTCTTGTCACCACTAGTTCTCTACTATCTCTATGTATATTTGTTGCCACTTTTTTCATTCGTTTTCAAAATCCACCACCTTTACCTTCACAGATCTGTCAAGCATCTTATGAAACTGAATTTTCCCTTAGGTCCTTCTATCATTCCACACCCCCACACGGGGATTATGATTCCATACAAATGGGGCTCGATAGCATTCCTCTTTCCACCATCAACATTTTAATCCACATTGATATCTCTTCAATCAATCTTTCATGCAATTCCTTTTGAAAAATGTTGAGTACCTTGGTCAATGACTGATGAAATTCTACCATGAAATAAGAATAATGACCTTTCACAACACCTTTATACCAAAAATCAACAAATTGGATCAACTTATGGTCCAACCACTATATCTTTAGCATATTCACGATGGTCTATTCAACTCTTAACTATGGAAGCAAATGTTGTTGCTTCTCTATGAGTCTTTCCATCCATTTTTGTAGGCTTACCAAGAATTCCACCTAGAAAATCTCATGTAGGAACCTAAACAAGTATTTATACTTAAATCTTGCATTGTCGTCTCCCACATAGGCATTTTCTTGATAGGAAAATTCATGAATTATTTCTTTCAACTAGTTTTTAATTTTGTCCTTCACCAGCATTCATTGTATCTCTATTATTTTGTATTGATGAAACCATTTTGTTGGCTTTGTGAGAGACACGGGGTCCACAAAATGTGTCCAACATAGGCCCAATAAAGTCTAGTGTGCTCTCATATTCAACCTTCTAGAATGAAGTAGGTCCCACCCAAGGCACACATGATAGTTGCCATATTATTAATGTGTAGAGTATTAAAGATTAAGTAGGGGTGAATAATTCATTACTTATCATTTAATCACATTCATTCGAGCTAATTGAACTAATAGTATACATAGTAAATACAACAACATACAAATCATCAAGATATATCAAAAACACATCTACATGAGTAGAATAGTTCTCCATTGTATTAACAAATTGATCATTACAAAGTGAATCATGCATTGAACTCATGACAAAGAAAAACCAACTGAGAACTCTTGTCTCTTCTCTAACAAGCACAATAATATTACAATCATTGTCTATATATAGTTGACTGGAGTGGTTACAAAATATTTCTAAATATGTGAGAGAATTTTCTAATTGTAGCCCACTCCTACAAAAGGGAATGTGCCTTTAGAGACATGCATAGAGGATTAAAGATAATGGGTACAAAGGATGTATAAGGTGAATCCTCAGCTTCCATGTACTCAGGATTCAATGGAAATACATACTCAGACTTATGTGGCCTTATGGATTTTTCATATTTATCATCTATAGAAGTTTTCTCTGCACTGATACTTAGTCAAAAATAGGCCACAACAACTATTGTAAAGAGGGTTTCATGATGTTTGAATACCATGTCAGATTATGCAATATTGTACCAAGGAAGTCATGGACCAAACAAAGTATTTAATTTACAAGGTTTTTTTGAAGAAAACTATGATGGAGATTTTGATCATCGAAGATCCACAAGTGGTTATGTGTTTAACCTATTTGGTGGAGTAGCTAGCTAGATGAGCAAGAGGCGGATTCTAGTTGCACTCTTAACTGTGTAAGTTGAGTACATGGTAGGTACTCATGTGAGTAAGGAAGCAATATGGTTATAGACACTATGTTTAGATGTTAGGTTCCTATAGATAGTTGTAAGGATAGATCGAGATAGTCAAAAAACAATCTTTCTACTAAAGAACCGTGTTTATCATTCTAAGATGAAACATATCACAATGTAGTGGCATTTTATTAGCGACATTGTTGAAGACAATAAGTTTTTTTGGGGAGAAACTTGATACCTTTAAATATGTTATAGATTCATTAATGAAGTTTGTGAGTATTGATAAGGATTTTTGTTACAGGGAACTAATGGGCTTGTCTACCCTAAGTAGTTGATTTTGTGACTGTGTATGTCTCAATGTAAAGTATTCAAAAGGTAGGAGATTATTGGATGTGTTGTATTCTTTGTAGGCATATATTCTGCACACTGACATGTTTTTGTGGGGTCTAAGGTTGTGACCCTTTCTGGGGGGTTCAAGGGTAATAGCCCCTAAGGAAAAAAAATTAGGCCCTTCCAGACATTGTTATAGGCATATTTGTGGGTATTTGGTGGTTTCAACCCATGGTTTTATACCCATTGTAATCTAATACTATTTGGAAAATTATAGTTTAGTGATGTTGTAGAATTCCTATACATTGTATTTTAAAATGTGTTTGTTAATATATATGAGAAAGAGGTGCAACTCTAAATTCTCTAGTTTTCCCAATTGAGAATTTCCAAGTAAATATTTGTGTATACTATGTATATGTTTCTATTGTTTCTTTATATTTTAATATTATGTTAGCATTTCCTTTCTTCAATAAGTTTATCTAACTCTTTAGAAGTCACCATGCCAGGATTAAGTCCAATGTTCAATGGTCTTGAACTATCTATACTTACGGTGATTATATCTGAAGGTATTTCCGTACCACTGGTAAATGAACCAATATTGGGTGAAAGTGGTAAGACCATGCTTATAAAGTTTGGAAAAACTCATGAACTCATCATATTTGCATTTTTGCACCGAGAGTAGTGAGGTGCTCTACATCCCAGTATGGAAGAGATGTTTTCATGTTAGTGTTATATTAGATAATGTTATATTAAGAAAAATTAAAGTCAACTCAATTAATAATAATAATAATAATAAAGTCGACTCAATTAAAAAAAAGAAATTACACGCATAATTACATATTACACACACACACACACAGATGGTGCATACTTACATATGTATATGACAACATCTAAAATATTAATTCCATATTAAATGATAATAAAAAAAATTGCAGCTTAAGAAATTTGATCCCTCTTGGTGCTTGATAGATCCATATTTTCTATAGAAAATCCAACTAGTAATACATATCTCATTAAAGAGACAAAACGTTTTTCTCTGTGTTCATCAACCTTGCACAAGGAGACCCAATTGTTTCCTCCTCTCCAATGATGAGCTAGTCATCTTCACCTTCCATGGATTATTTTTGTATAGATTCCATCAACAACAACAACAAAAACACTAAAATAAGAACAAACACAAGTTCTTAAAAAATCCATCATAGAGAATAAAAACTCGAAAATACAGAGATTTAGAGAAAAAACTAATTTTTTTAATATTAATAGCTCCAAATTTGGGTGTTTCATATATTAATTACAGCTAAACCCTTACACTTGTAAAGATAACATTTCTAATGGAATTGAATGCAATGATGAGAAAAAACCCTTAAACTTGTAAAGATAACATTTCTAATGGAATTAAATCCAATGATGAGCAAAAAAAACTACACCATACCTAAATAGTTAGGCTAGCTAGAACCATTTAAAAAAATGTTTAATAGTGTGAAATTGAGGAATTTCATTGAACCAACCAAACCCCTCATTGGGATCTCTTTCCTCCTTAAATATGGAATCATGTAAGATTCAATTATAAATTGTTTCTCTCTTTCCTAGTGTGGTCGTTGTTGTCTTAAACATTAGATTCATGTCAACTTGATTCTTATGTTGCGACAGGGAAACCTACTTCAACGTCAACAAGGTCTGAGACCAATGTTGGCTTTGATCTATAACATTGCGGTTTTAACCCCTAGGCTATAGAAAATCAATCATATATGTATATCTATGATGATGACATGTCCAAATGACATGACTAGGGTTATGTTGGGTTTTAGTATGTCATGATACAATTCAATAATCACCAAGCGAGTAAAAATTACTACGATGTATTTTGGTTTTGGTAAACAAACACATGATTGTAATACTTAAAGTGATCGAGACGTAAAAAAACACAAGAGGGACGAGTTCATGAGAGGGGAAAAGGTGTTAATGAAATATAGTTTTTACGTGTTTCTATCCTATGCTCTCCATCCATCTTTTGATCATAATAATTGAAATTTTTTCATCCAATGGATTATTGTAGAATTTGTTATTTATTTTGATATTTTTTGGGTGGAAAATTTGTAGGAATTGGTTTATAGGGTTCATTTTAGGTGTAGGTCTTAATTTGGTGATTCGGGGTTCAAAAACTTCTAGAGTTGGTTTGAGGCATCAAACGTCACTTTTGGGGGTCAAAATTTTGCGAGCATAGATTTTATCCCCTCAACATTGTTCTACACACCAAAAGCTTTCCAAAAGTGTGAAAATCACCTCAATTAGAGTTTTTATGTGGAAGTTGTGTCTCTCGCAAGTTAACCTACCTTGTTGACCTCCATGGTACTAAGTGGATGCCACGTTAACCCAAGTTACTCACACATGCAGGGTTAGTCACATGTGGAATTTCAAGAAGATTCTAGAGGGTCTAAAACCCTAACACTAATTGAGGGTTGAGGCATGAAAAAAAACCTAACCCTAAATGTTTATTAGGCTATGTTAAATATTGGGCCACCGGGAAAGGAAGGGGTTCCATTCTTTTTATATTGTTAGTGTTTCATAGTTGAACATAGCATATATGAGTGGGATATTGAAGCATAAAATAGGAGGTAGAAGATTTTATAGTAGCCATTCAAGTCATAGTCTCCATGGAAAATCCATAGTGAGTGTCCCTTTCTTTGTACTAGCATTTTATAGTTGAGAAATAGAGAAAAGCACATGCCTTGCCTTCTACCTGGGTTTTGTCTTGTATTGAGTTTCATATGTCACATCTTGTGTTCATTTATATGGATGGTGTGTTCATTTGCTTGTTTCTTTCATTTTGGTTTCAAATATTTCCATAATTTTGAGCACTAC
>ML782283.1:676081-690554 GCA_009831015.1 Picea engelmannii
ACATAAAAGAACACAATTATTCTAATGGAAATCATCAATTGGTTGTACAAGTGAGACGTTCCTCCAAGCCATAGACTCTCTTGTTTTATCACTCTCAACAATAGTGCACCCCAATGCTCGGGCTATGACTCCACCAATGATCTAATAGACACAACAACAATGGATAGGCCAAGGTACCAACTCCCTGCAACCTCTATCACTCTCAACAATAGTGCACCCCCGAGTTGGTGCTATGACTCCACCAATGGTCTGACAGACATAACAACAATGGATAGGTTAAGGTACTAGCTCCAACAAAATTTCCTACCTACAACCTCTCATTCCCCACAACCTATACAACCCAAGGAAATGTACCCCCTTCTCTGGACCGCAATCCCTCGGGTTGTCCCACTTCCCTTCCAAGGCTTCCGGTACAGGATAGCCACGAAGTCCCAAAGCACTGTGGCACTAGGAATACCAGTTGCACTCTAGAGTCTCCAAGCACCACGAGACCTCACACCGAGGGACCTATTCCCCACAATTCTCCTTACGGGGCTCTAACCTTCCCCAAGGCAACCCAAGGATAATTGTACACTAAATTCACCTAGAATTTACAAGGTTCACAAGGTAACATGGTTACAACAACTCCTCATCTCACACTCCCCACTCAATGGTAAGAATGATGGAATGGAATGAGAAAATGACTTGATTTTGCACTAAAACCCAACATTATATTTGCATGTTCCTATCTTGGCACATGACCTGTTCTTATCTTGACACATGACACTCAAGGAACTACCTTTTCCTCCACTTGGTAATTTGTTCCACCACTTAGGAACTTAGGATAAAATCATATCATAAGACTTAGGATTAATTTAATACTTGACTTAGCCCCCTTGGCTTAAGCCCCTTTCCTAATCCCTTAGCCCCCTTTCCCCTCATGGAGTCCTAGTCCCCCATACTCTCTCGTATGACTTGGTTTTGTAGCAATGATGTATTTTATTAATATATATCCGAGTGATTACAATTTACAATGCCAGGCTCACCGGCCCTTCCACATCAACCTAATATCAAAGAGGCACTTCGACCCAAAACATATATACATAAACACTCTAGCCCAAAACATTATGACTCACCAACCTATAAAACATATGTATATTTACAACTTAAAATTCAATTTAAAAGTATTACATTCTCCTCTACTTTATTTATGCACTATCCCTAATACATTATATACATGTACCATATATGAATGCATAGATATACTCTTCATATCTTGATTGTACATAAGCCATATATTTTATTTCTTCAGGAGACTTTAGTAAACGAGGAGAAGGCAAGGTTTTTTTTGTCCACTCTTTGCCCTACATGGATGGTTTCGGCAATCAGCTCAGTTGGGAACCCAGGAGGTTTATTGGTGGCATGGAATCCATACATTTACAATCTACAGTCTCATCTTTGCCCAGGTGGAATTCTGCTGACAGGTACTCTATTGTCTGACAACAGCGGGATATCTCTCTTAAACACCTATGGCCCATGCTCTGGCAGAAGACATTTCTAGGAGACAGTCGAATCAAGAGGCCTCTTGGACAGAGACGACCTTATTATCGCTGGAGATTTCAATTTCACTACTAGTATTAATGAAATCTGGGGCGTTGGTGCTCTTTCCGACCCTCTGGCTGGGTTCTTCAAAAAACTTTTTGACAGAAATAATTTGGTTGATGCCCATCCAACTGAACTTGTGCCTACCTAGCGCAATGGCAAGAGAGAAACTGAGAGCATTCAAAAGAGACTCGACATAGTCTATGTTTCGGACACTATTTTGGCAAATTCTCCTAGATTCCGATCGTGGGTAGTCCACCCATATTGCTCGGATCATGCGCCGATTTTTTTCCAAATTGAAAGAGGAGATATTACTATGGCATCACCCTTCAAATTCAATCTAGTTGTATTGTGTGAAGCCTCCTTCGGTGATCTTGTTAAAAAGGAATGGAACTCGGTTCAGGGTAGTGGTGTCACTGGGGCACAAAGGAGGCTAGCCCAAAAACTACATAACACAAAGGTTAGCTTAAAGTCATGGTTAGCAAAGAAAAAAAGAACAGAAAATCAAACCCTCCTCACACTTGAGGATCAGATTTCCTCTCTCACTAAGAACAGTTGGGAAGAACGGATTCTTTCAGTCTGCAGAGAGTACACAACTTAAAGCCTTAGAAGCTTTACAGAACAAGCTATTAAAGGAGGAAGAGGCCCGTTGGAGGTTAAAAAGCATAGCTGTTTGGATCCAATGCGGTGATAAAAACACCAAGTTTTTCCATCATTATACCAGCTACAGGCGCAACAAGAAGTTTCTATGGGAGATAAAAGATGAACAGGGCCATTCACATCAAGGGCAGGAAGCCATAAAATCTGAAGCTAAAAGGTATTTTAGCACTTTCTATAAAGAATCTGCTAAGAATAGAATTGCAGAACAAGTTGAATCTGTGAGATTGTTTCCCCGGATGGTCACAATTGAAGACTTGGCGGTCCTTGAGAAACCTGTCACAAAAAAAGAAATTTTAGAGGTTTTAAAAGGGTTTCCAAAAGAAAAAAAGCCTTGGACCAGATGGATGGAGTTTGGAGTTCTTCATTTTTTTCTTTGATCTGATTGCAAAAGATCTTATGGAAGCGGTTGAGGAAACTCGCATAAAAGAAGAGGTAATCAAATCATTGAATTCCACCTTTATTGCATTAATTCCTAAGGTGAATGGTCCAACAAATTTTGGGGACTTCCGACCGATAGCTCTCTGCAACCTTTGTTATAAAGTGATTTCAAAGATCATAGCCATTAGATTGCGACCAATCCTTTCTTGGACACTATCTGAGGAACAGTTCGGGTTTCTGAAAGGCAGGCAAATCAATGAGGCGATTTGAATAGCTCAAGAGTGCCTGCACAACATCAAATAAAAAAAGCTCCAGGCTTTAATTCTAAAAATTGATCTAAGGAAAGCATATGACTGTATTAGCTGGGATTTCCTCAGACTGGTCTTACTTCAATGTGGTTTTGGACTGCAAACTACAAACTGGATTATGGGATGTGTTTTGTCGGCTACCTTCGCGATCCATGTCAATGGAGAGCCCTCGGATTTCTTCAGCAGTGGGAGGGGACTCAGGCAGGGATGCCCGTTGTCCCCACTTATATTCATCCTTATTATGGAGGGTTTAAGCTTGGCGTTAAAGCGCAATCAAGAGACAGGTCTAATAACATGTATCAAAGTTTCCCGTCTTATAAACATCTTACATTTATTTTTCGTTGATGATATTCTTCTTATGACTTCTGGTACATTAGAAGAATGGAAAGAAATCAATAGGATTCTAAACCTCTTCTACCTCACCTCGGGTCTCTGGATTAACCCACAAAAATTGACATTCTATAAATACATAGACAATTCTGCTCTACTGGATTCTGTTCATTCAATGTTTAATTACAACATCAGAGATCTCTCTAAGGGGTTTTATTACCTTGGATTCTTCCTAAAGATTGACAGGTATGATACTAAGGATTGGCTATGGCTAGTAGAAGAATATGAAAAAAGAATCAAGAACTGGTGTACTTGGTGGCTGACTTTAGGTGGTCGCTTGGTCTTGATCAAAGAGGTCTTATAATGTCAACTGGTCTATTGGTTGACATTGGTGACCTTGCCAGCGGCCATCCAAAACAATATCCGACAAATCATTTACAATTTTTTGTGGTCTGGCAATAGGAAAAAGAAGAAATATCATCTCTGCAATTGGCAGATGATCACAAGGCCAACACTGTTAGGGGGTTGGGGGTTGAGAAGCCTCACCGGTTTTAGTAGAGCTCTGGTAGTTCACAGCCTTTGGAGGGCTGTTATGAAAGGTGGCTTATGGCATCGAGTACTCAAGGATAAATATTATCCACACACATCTGTCCATCAATGGTTTAGATCTGCTATATTACACAAGAACAGGGGTTCACAGACCTGGAAAAATCTACTGAAATCTATACACATTCTACTTCACTAGATGGTATGGAGTCCTGGTGATGGCACCGCCATAATCTTAGGCAAAGATCGTATCCTAGACATGGGAGACGTGGCCCTTCTCTCGGAAGAATTCACTAATATCTTAAACAAAAAAGGTCTCTTCTATCTTTTCCAGGCACGGAAACCACCCAAGGTGGGTTTGATCGGCGCAAATTGGTTCACTAGTGAAGAACTTGATCTGACAGGGCACCTGTAGGTGGAATGGAATTGTTATCGATTGGCTCTCATAAAAAACGACGTCCTCCTACAAACAAAACCAGATTCTCTCAAATGGGTCGGAGACAACAAATCGGGTCAGATCATAGTTAAGAACATCTACCTGGCAACATAAAAACTGAAATGGAATTGCATTTCGATTGGTTGGCGAAGGACGTCTTGGGGGTGGCCGATGCCTCTGAAAATAAAACTTTTTATTTGGCTTCTAGCTGAGAACAAGTTACTTTTATGGGAAAACCTACAACGCAGAGGTCATAGGGGTCCGGGCATTTGCCTTCTATGCAAAACTAGTGATGAAAAAACTCAACACCTTTTTCTGGACTGTGCTTTCACAATCGATGTTTGGCAGAAGCTCAAATCAGCGATAAACTACGAAGGTAGTTGGTCTGGAAACAACTTTAATGACTGCTACAAACGCTGGTGTGCAAAAAATCCAAAGCTAAAGTCATTACCAGCCTTGATTTGCTGGTATTTGCGGAGGGAACAGAATCAATCCATCTTTGAAGACAAGAGACCATCGACAAATAAGGTAATTTATCTATCTCTCTTGGCATTAAATGAACACTCACGAGAGCGGCCAATTGTTGTTCGTAAATTGGACCGATTCAGAGATTTTTTAGCAATGTTGTTGGGTGGTTCGATGGAGCAGCCTCATCGTCTGGATTAAATAGTGGAGTTGGCGGGGTTTTAAAAGTCAGGGAAATTTGCAGCTACAAATGGTTCATTAATTGCGGTCCAGGGACTAATACAAGAGCGGAATTTTTAGGAGCTTGAACGTTGCTTACCTTGGCAAATAGGTTGTCCATTAAGTCTATGCATCTTATAGGTGATTCAAAGATCATTATAGATTGGATGTGTGGCAAAGGGCGGCTACAAGTCATTTCCTTGGATTGTTGGAAGGAGCGAGTTAGTTTTTTAATCTCTTCCTTCCAAAAAATCACTTTCGAGCATGTTTACAGAGATGGCAATTGTGAAGCAGACAGCCTCTCGAAGTTGGCACTCCAAAAAACTCCAAGGAAACTTACATATGATCAATGTTATGAGAAGCAGGAAGGGCCTCGACTCTTCTTGAACCTATATTAGTTACCAATCGGATCATATTTAGTTGTGTTCAATATTTCACTTTCACATTGGGTGAAGATGAATCTTTTGTTATTTCTGGGCACTCTGTTTTTTACTCAACTCAGAATTGTGAACAGGTTTTATGTTTTTGCCTCTATGATACTAATGCTGCCTATTTTCTCTGCAACATACTCCCTCTCGAAGCTGTGATATAGAGAATGACAACATACTCCCTCTCGAAGCTGTGATATAGAGAATGACAACGATTGGTACTCGCTAACTGGGACTTGTCTATTTAGTTCATATTTTCGATTTACTGCTGTAACATCACTTTTATATTACCATTAATATCATTAATATAAAGTGTAATTTTTTGGAGAAAAAAAAAATATACTTTTCATGCATTTTTGACACAATCCTGATAAACCTTAACCTATGAATGTCAATATAATTATAAATAATTCAAATAAATAAATCACTCGAATAAACAATATGCATTTACCATTATTATATAAGTGATACATTATATTTCGAATAACCTTCTTTATTATTTCACATAGTGATACATACCATACACGTGTGTGATGCCCTTAAGCGGGAAAATGGAGGAACCAGAGCCGAGGCGACTTTTGAATTTTCCCTGGAGGGAGATCCGAAAAGATTGAGTTTGAACCAGTTCAGATAGGAATCGATAGGATGACTATCTTTCTACTAAACAATCTCTAGTTTTTATTGTCTTTCGTTTTGTAATTACTTTGTTTATCGGTTTTCATTCCCCATTCATTGCATCACGTGCTATTCATTTTCTCCTGACGGAACTCGGCCATACTGCCTCCAGATAGGTACATCAAACTTTCCGTTGAAGCTCCAGCGGAAAATTCAGGTTGACATTTTTGAAACGGGTTAATACTAAAGATTTCGGCGCCCAAGACAGGCGTGACTATGCATGAAACCACTTGCGCCATTGACAACTGGAGGCTATACGATATGAAGAGCGGGAAACCGAAGGGATGCGGTCGGACACAGTAGCTTCTCAGGTTATTTTTGGTTTTTGCCTGATAGACTCTTCCTCACTTTACTTTCTGGTTTATTTTGTGACCTCCTTTTAAATCTGCACTTTCACTCCCGACCCTGCTCCTATCTGCTTTTACCTGTCCACAAGCCCCACCAAAGACAACTGTCTCCTCTGGGATCCTGACCCTACTTTCAGATATTACCCTTAGCACCTGCCATCGCACATTCCCCGATCTCTTTTTATAATCTGTCTCTCGCTCCAACACCTGCCTGTTTTTACCTGCTCCATATCCCACTAAAGACAACAGTCACCACGGGGCACAAGCTGGGTCCAACCTGTACCTGTCAGGACCCCTGTCACTTTTCCCACCATCCCAGGGAGATCATATCCTTGTAGCATCTGTAGCAACTTTCATGGAATCACTGAACCCGACCGATACTGATAGGCAAACCGGGGACCCCTGGGACCACCCGGATATTATGGCTACTATTGACGAGATGATAAACAAACACTACCTAAAAAAACAACTTACCCCAGTCTCCAAACATCCCGTGCCTGGCTCCACGCTCCACCTTTCTGACGCAGAAACTACCCCACTAAAGCCTTTACCTGAGAAAACCTTTCCCAATCTCCACGCCTACAATAGACACGGTGGTTACAAAAATCAGGCAAGCACCCCCTCTAGACACTCTCCTACCAACAGACATAAGCCACAGAGGGTCTGGAAACCAAAAAAGGTCCACCCTAAACTCATCCTAGGCATGGATGTGGGACTGTCTGAAGCATGCAACTTGGCACTATGTGCTCTAGTTGGCAGACTTGCCTACAAAGACAAATGCTTTTAGAGCTTGGAAGACTGGACAACAGTTACATGGCAGCCTCTTCTAGGGTATTCTCCCAAAGTACTCCTTCTACAAAACGGATGGTTTGGCTTTATATTCAAGTCGCCTGAGGATACTATTCGAGTCCTGGACAAGTTCTGGGCGATTGGAGGTGGTAGCCTCATGCTAAAGCGATGGAGGCTCATCTTCAACCCGACCACTAAATATTTTTCCTACAGGCACCTCTGGGTCCTCTTACCTGGACTTCCTCTTCAACTATGGAACCAACAAGCCCTAGAACTTATCGGATCATCTTTGGGGCACTTCTTAACAGTGGACACAGCCTCCCTGGTTTCATCAGACCGAAAAATGGCTAAAATCCTGGTGGAACTAGATATTCATGCAGGACTACCGGAAGTCCTGAACATAGAATGGAGAGGCCAGCTTATAGCCCAAAGAATCGACTATCTGGGAATCCCTTTCAGGTGTTCCTTCTGCCTCAGAATCGACCACTTGAGACGGGACTGTTACAAGCATCCTCCCATTGAACCAGAGGCATCCTCGTCGGAAGAAGTCAGGTTAAATGGCTATGACACACAGTCTGATGCTTCTGCAGGGGAGTCAACAACTCAGCAGCAAGAAATGAACACAGACCCACTCGACGGTTCAATGGTGAGCAAGATTATGTTTTATTGTCCTTCACTTTACAAATCTCTATCAGCTTGGGAGAGGCTCAAGTTAAATTCATTGGATACAAACTCCTCAAAACCAACCACAGCTTCCGAAAACACACTCCTGCCTCTGTCTCCCAACATCCCTGCACGATTAGATGCTATGGCACCTCCTCTAGAGCCGAATGAGCCCATTATCGCCCACTCTTCCCCACCCTTGCTTAGTTCCTCCCCTCATAGTGAACTCTCTCCCACTCAACCCCTGGCAGACTCCGAGTTCTCGGTTAGAGATACCACACCTCCTCTTGGCTACTCGGAACCTCCTTTATCGGCCAGGGACTTGGACATTCTGATACACACCCCTACACCAGCTTCGCCTCTACCTTTTGACTCTATCCCACTACCGCTCTACATTGGCAAACAACTCATCCAATCCTCGGGTAACAATTCATCGACCACAGGAAAAAATGAGAATGGTGCAGTAGTACCATCTTGGTCCAGAGGATTGGCCTCAGAGATCTCGCCTCTCAAAACTCATAGTGCAAGGAAAAAGGAGAACGCAGTGGCTTCAAGCTCAGCTTCACAACCTACTGATCATTCAACCCGGGCCCTTAGAGGATTAAAATCCCAAGCTAGGGATAAACCATGATACTTATCTCCCTCAATATCAGAGGGGTTGGAGGGCTCCTGAAACTAGCCTCCATGAGACGACTACTAGACAAGATCAGACCGACAGTAATTTTTTTACAAGAAACATTAATGGAAGCTGAAGCTGCAAGAAATTTCCTCTTTGCCCTCAGACTGGACTGGATGGTCTGTGCAGCCAGCTCCATAGGAAGCTCAGGTAGACTCCTGGTGGCCTGGGATCCGTCACAATTTGATTTTATGCCTTTGCTCAGTCCAGGTGGTATTCTTTTAACTGGCACATGTTTTGAACTAAATTCCTCCTTGACCCTGCTCAACACTTACGGACCGTGTCTGGACCGCAGAGTTTTCTGGGAGAAGTTGGACAGCCTGGGACTACTTGCTATAAAAGACATCATAATCGTCGGAGACTTAAATTTCACGCTCATCTCAAAGGAAATCTAGGGCGTCAAGGCAAGAACTGACTCATTAACGCCCTTCTTCTCAAAGCTTCTCACAAAAAATGCTTTAATTGATTTGGAACCGGCCAAACTACTGCCTACATGGCGAAATGGAAGATCGGGCACCCACAGCATTGAAAAATGCCTAGACAGATTCCTGATCTCTGAAGAACTGCTCACTTCCTCACACATGGCACGGGCCTGGGTGGAACTGACCTTCCTGTCCGACCACACTCCCATCTGCTTTCAACTTGGAAAAGGAAAGACGGGGGCGAGCTATCCATTCAAATTCAATCCGGCATGGATGCAGGAAACTGAATTCGACCGGATTGTGAAAAAAGTATGCACTGATCCATCACTCACAGTACCAGGAGATGCACAAGGAAATCTGGTCAGAAAGCTAAAATGTCTTAGAACAAACACTATAACCTGGCTGAAATGGAAGAAAACGCATGATACAACCACCCTGAACAAGCTCGAATTTAAAATCTCTTGTTTACACAGGCTCAAGGCATGATCCGACCAAAAGATAGAAATCGATGTAGAATTACACACTCTAGAGGCATCCCGACTGCACATTCTTCAGGCAGAAGAGAATAGATTGCGTCTAAAAAGTCGCGCGCTCTGGCTTAGTAGTGGAGACAACAATACCAGATTCTTCCACCGCTTTGCAAGCCATCGTAGGAATAAAAAACTTATTTGGGATATTGAGGCAGAGAATGGCAACACTGCCCACAGGTTAGAAGACATCAAATATGAGGCACATAGTTACTTCAAGAGATTTTTCAAAGAAGATCAAAATGTCACTATACAGGACCAAACAGATGCAGCTCAACTCTTCCCATGGATGGTCACGGAAGAAGAAGCGAGAGCACTGGAAGCTCCCTGCACCAAAGAGGAGATTCTACAGGTAATAAAAGGCTTTAAAAAAGAAAAAATCCTCGGACCCGATGGATGGACGGTGGAACTCTACCTCCAATATTTTGACTTAATGGCACAAGACCTGCTGGAAGCCGTTGAGGATTCGAGGATCAGAGGACTGGTTAACACACAACTGAACAACACTTACATTGTCCTGATTCCAAAACAGAACCATCCCCGCCAGTTCTCGGACTACCGACTGATCTCGTTGTGTAATCTCAGCTACAAAATCATCACCAAGATTATTGCAAACAGGATTCGCCCTCTTCTCTCGCGGGAACTGGCAGAAGAGCAGCTTGGTTTCCTCAAGGGGAGACAAATCCTTGATGCTATAGGAACAACACAAGAGTGCTTACACAACATCAAAACAAAAAACCTTCCTGCCATCCTCTTAAAACTAGATCTAAAACAGGCTTTCGACTGTGTAAACTGGAACTTCCTTCATCTCATCCTGCTCCAATGTGGATTTGGGGAAGCCACCACAAAATGGGTGATGGGCTGCTTATCTACTGCCTCCCTGGCAATTCTAATCAACGGAGAGGCGACAAAGACTTTCCACAGCGAAAGAGGACTACGACAGGCATGTCCCCTCTCACCCCTACTCTTTATACTAGTCTTAGAATGCCTCAGCATCTTGCTAAAAAGGAAAAAAACAGATGGAAATATAACGGGAATCAGAGCTTCAAGACTGACCCAAATCCTTCATTTACTCTTCATAGATGACGTGATCATTATGACATCAGATTCCATGTCTGAATGGAAAGAAATTTTCCAGGTGCTAACTGCCTTATGCTCTGTCACAGGGCTAAAAATAAATTACCAGAAGTCATTATTCTTGGCCACAGGAGCGAGGGAAGATTTCCTGTTGGAGTTAAAAACACTTTTTGACATTGATTCTCGAGATCTGGAGATGGGCTTCACCTATCTCGGATACTTCATCAAACCAACAAGTTACAAAGCAAAGGACTGGGGCTGGTTATATGATAAATTTGAACGCAAAATTCAACACTGGTGCAATAGATGTCTGTCCATTGGCGGCAGATACATACTGATAAAGGTTGTCCTGGAAAGTCTCCCGGTGTATTGGATGGCGTTGGCATACATCCCAAATTCAGTGCTAACGAAGCTACGCAAGTTAATTTTTGCCTTTCTTTGGAAAAACAACAAGAACAACAGAGGCATCCATTTATGTAGGTGGGAAACCCTTTCAAAACCTAAAGCACTAGGTGGCTGGGGCTTGAGAAACCTGCACCTTTCCTACCTTTCTCTTTCGGCAAACACACTTTGGCGTATACTGATGGTTCCAGGCATTTGGCACAATCTCATAAAAGACAAATATCTTGCACACCTGTCGGTTCATTCCTGGCTCAGATCAGCCTCCACCTCTTCTCTGAGAGGCTCACAGACTTGGAAGCACCTTCAAAGATCGTTACCGATCCTTCTACATTGGATTGCATGGCTGCCTGGCAATGGTACAGCTATCGAACTGGGAAAAGAGGACATCCTCGGCATGGGAAAAAGGGCCCATCTCTCCTCTAGACTGCTGGAGCGCCTTCACAATTTAGGCCATCATTACCTCTTCCACATAAAAGCACCCCTCAGCAACAATACACTTGGTGAATCCTGGTTAACAAGCTCAATGCTGTTACTAGACAGAGAACTCTCAGCGGAATGGAATCGATTCACACACCACCTAAATGAGGCAGGCATTAGCCTTCAGGAGAGAAGTGACAACCTCATTTGGACGGGCAACGACAAATCTGGAATCATATCTGTCCAAAATATATACAAAGCATTGACAGAGGAAATCTGGCCCACTAGAGATCAGACCTGGCGCACACGGTCGTGGAAGTGGAAATGCCCGCTGAAGATCAAATTGTTTACTTGGCTTTTGACAGAGAATAAACTACTAGTCTGGGATATCCTCCAAAGTAAGGGCTGGTCAGGTCCAAACCGGTGCATTCTATGCAAGGAACATAGTGAAACCTCATACCATCTCTTCGTGAGTTGCACCTTTACTCAGCAAGTCTGGCATCAAGTCACAGCGACACTAAATTTAACTGTACAGTGGCTTGGACCCTCGACACTCTCCTGCTTTAGCTCCTGGTGCTCAAGACAAAAACTCTATTCCTCGCTGCCAGCCACCATCAATTGGAATATCTGGTTGACAAGGAATGCAACAATATTTGATGATATTTCCCCCTCGGCAAATTATGTGACACATCTCATTCTATCTTCTATCAACCGTCCTACCCTCCCCTCCACTGCCCAGAACATCTGCAGATCAACCACCACACTTCCCATTGACAAAGCCATCGCCTGGTTCGATGGAGCTGCTCAATCTGATGGATCACTTTACGGGGCAGGAGGCCACTTTTACATCAGCTCTCATACCTCCTACAGATGGACGCTCAACGGAGGACAAGGAACCAACACAAAAGCTGAATTACTGGGGGCTTGGGCTTCCCTCATCCTGGCTCGAAGGCTAAATATAGAAGATTTGCTACTTCTCGGAGATTCCAAGGTCATTATCGACTGGATAAATGACAAAGTCGAGCTCAGATCAGCAGCACTGGAGTGTTGGAAAGAGAGAACAACCATAGCAAAAAGGCATTTCAAGAGCCTCACAGCCATACACATCTTCAAGGAAGAAAACAAGATTGCGAATCAACTATCAAAACAGGCTCTAACCCGACCTCCTGGACTGATAACTTTTGCCCAATGGGAGGATGGCAACGAGGGCCCCCCTATTCAACTCAAGCTTTGACGAGGCAGGAACAGGCCACAGAAAAAACACTCTGGCAACAAGATCACTGTTTTTGGTTACAGTTCATACAGGCTCGAGTTTCCACTGGCACAAGAGTCACTGTATTAGTTTCAGAACACAAAAACATGCTGGCAACAGGATCACTGTTTTGGTTATAGATCATACAGGCTCCGATTTCCACTGGCATATGGGTCACTGTATTAGTTACAGAACACTCGACCCTCCAGTATTTTGTTAGAGAAATCTTGAAACTATTATAAGAAAGGCTGCCTTCCACGCAGTTCATGAGAGGCCGAGTGATACACTCTGCATTCCGCTTGATGAACTTCCAGATCACTTGCTGGCTTTTTTTTTTACTGTTTTGTGTGACAGACACAGGTCACAGTTTGCAGACATAGATTTGCTATATTGTATGATTTTTATCTGACTGTTTTGTGTGACTGTGCGTGCCACCCACAGTGGTCACAGGTCACGGTTTGCTGGCATATATATGCTACTTTGTACAAATTTTATATACTTATGAATATAAAAGAGAAACTTTCACCCGTGGAAATTTACCATTGCTTTATTTAGTGGGTGACTCAATCCATGAGTAAGGGTCAAATCAAACCGCGTTCTTCAAAGTTTATAACCACCTATTATGAAAGATGTTAAGGAGGATTATATATATATATAGAGTTGAGTAAAGGTCAAATCAAATTATGTTATTGGTAGTTTTTAACCACTATCGAAAAAAAATGTTCAAAGTTATATTCAAAGTGTGTTTTGCAAAATTTTCAACAATAGTATACAAATTATACTTATAGCACCGCGTTCTATAAAATGTAACGTGTGTTCATAAATATATGATTTGATTTAATAGGTAAAAGACTATTATAAAAAATGTTATAAAGTGTAACATGTGTTTTATAAAATGTAACATGTGTTCATAAATATATGATTTGATTTAATAGGTAAAAAACTATTATAAAAAATGTTATAAAGTATAACATGTGTTGAGAGATATATGATTTGATTTATGGGTGAGATTCAATCATTTATTTCATAACAACTATTAAAAATGATACTTGATTTAGGAGTGTTTTATAAAATGTAACATGTGTTCATAAATATATGATTTGATTTAATAGGTAAAAAACTATTATAAAAAATGTTATAAAGTGTAACATGTGTTGAGAGATATATGATTTGATTTATGGGTGAGATTCAATCATTTATTTCATAACAACTATTAAAAATGATACTTGATTTAGGAGTAAGGTTCAATAATTTATTTCATAACAACTATTAAAAATGGTACCTTTATCAATGTTGTATAAAAATGCTGTCTCGATATATATGTGATTTGATTTAGTGAGCACGGGTAAATTTATGAAGGTCAAATCAAATTTAGTTCATATGTTATGTGTCGCGTTTGGTGGGATGCGTAAGATTTAAGGATTAGTTATGAAAAATGTTATAAAGACATCATTGTCATAAAATAATTTTTTATTTATATAAAAGAAGAAATATATGTAAAGGGTTTACAATGAAGGCATTGTTGAATTTTGGAGATTTTAACAGTATTTTTAGATCTTTTAGTACAAAGGCAATTATAGAAGGTATTTATTTTTATTTTTATTTTTTTTCATTTGATATCAATTTTAATCATTAAATTGATATGAATTTTTAAAATATTTTTTTTTTTTTTTAAATAAAAAGTAGAACCTGCTATATTTAGAAAATCAAAATTCTTACAGAGTTTAGACAACAAGTATCTAAGACCACCCAAAATGCTGCCGATTTAACGGAAACCAGCATATATATCGGGCTAGTAGAGTCAAATGAAAGTCTTAAGAGCAGAGTAGCATCTGTCCTGCCCGGAGGAAACCAGGACAGATGCAGAAAATATCA
>ML782283.1:702437-719814 GCA_009831015.1 Picea engelmannii
CATTTTCATTTTGAATCATCTCGTACTTGAACATTTAAGTGGGGTAAAAGGAGGTTGCCCCCTCAAAGAGGCTTATTATCTAAAATTATCTCTTTTTCAAGGCGTTGAGTACTTTTCCTGAGGTTTTTCTATGCTATATTGATGCTTGGTTCTTAACAATTCTTTTAGACCCTCCCCTCTCTTGTGGATTAATTCAACCCCCATCTTTGTCCATGTCCCCTTAATAGTTGGCATCACATTTTATTATTAAAACATAGAAATGCAATTCACATATACATGGCCTTGTCCTTAGCCACACATTATATGTACATTAAACATTAATTAAACTAGGGATTATAGTGGTTTTGTTACATTCCCCCTCCCACACAATTGTGCATTGTCCTTGGAGCACACTAGGTTAATATACATATATGCAAATTTACATCTCAATTCTTAGGAAATTAATTTTTTTGATTTAATAACTCCAACAAGAGCTCCAACCATAACATCCCATTCCTCTCAACCCACGAACCCAAGGAATGAACCATTCGTTTACCATGGCTAACCCAATGAATGTGCCATTCTTTTATCAAGACCCCCAACACAGTTGGCTAGGACTCTTAGATACGGTTCTAGAACTCTAGCAGCTCAAAATGGAGTTTTGCATTATCTTTTCTTCAAAATTGTCAAAAATTTGCGAGTATTCTTCCCACATGTTTTCTTCATGCTCCCGTGTAGCATCTTCAAGATTGTATCAGTTCCATTAAACCTTTACCATACCTATGGATTTGTTCCTAAGAACCTTTGCTTTCTGGTCTAGGATGCATATTGGTTACACAAGGAAATCCCCTTCGTGCTCCACCTGGATCACATTCCAATCAATTATGTGGTTAGGGTTAGGCACATATTTCTTTAATAATGACACATGAAATAAATTATGCACTCTTATGGATGCATGCAATGCTAGCATGTATGAAACTGGCCCTATATTTTCTAAGATTTCAAAAGGTATACAATATCTTGCTTCCAACTTTGGGAAACTTCCTAATCATAGTGAACTTATTTTTGCTTTCACTTTTAAGAACACATGTTATACCACTTTAAAATATATAAAAACTCTATTCTTTTCTGCATAGCTTTTTTTCCTGTCCTAGTTAACCTTTAAATTATGCTTGATCTTTTCCATCTTCTCTTCCATTTCCTTAACAAATCTGGCCCAACAACTGCTTTGTCTGCTGAATTATCCCAACTCATGGGTGTGTTACATTTTTTGTCATACAATGCTTCAAATGGACTCATTTTCAATGAGACATGATAACCATTATTGTAGGAAAATTCAACCAAATGAATATAATCTTCCCACTTTGATGGCTGGTCCATCACATACATTCTAAGCATGTCCTCAATTATTTTGTTAGTCCTCTATATTTTCCCATTTGACTATGGATGATACGTTGTACTAAGATTTAAATGTGTTCCAAAACCATTGAACAAACCCTTCCAAAAATTGGAGGTAAACTTTGGATTTCTATCTGAAACTATTGCCTTAGGCACTCCATGTAGCCTGACTAATTTTTGAGTAAGGACTCCACCAATCCCTTCCTTGCATGCATTGGTGCACACAACAAAATCTTCATCTGGATATGCAATATTCAATATTGGTGCACTTGTCAAGATTTGTTTTAGTTGTTGAAATCTTTCTTCACACTTGGAAGTCCATTTAAATTTCACTCTCTTCTTTTGCAAATAATTGATTGGGCTTGCAATCTTTGAGAATCCTTTTATAAATCTTCTGTAATTACAAGAAAGACCTATGAATGATCTAACCTCTGTGACATTTCTTGGCACTGGCCATCCTCTAATGGCCTTTATCTTCTTAGGATAAACTGTTATCTCTTCTGCTGAAATGATATTCCCCAAGTAGTGAATCTTCTTTTGATAAAAGCGACACTTACTTAGCTTAGTATACAATTTATTCTCTCTTAGAACTTGCAACACCATTCTTAAAAGTTTCTCATGTTCCTCTTCTAACTTAGATTAGATGATTATATCATCTAGGAACACAATTACAAATTTGTCCAAGTACTCCCTGAACACTCCATTCATCAGACACATAAAAACAACTGGGGCATTTGATAGTCCAAATGGCACTACTGTGAATTCATAATGCCCATATATTTTCTTGAATGTTGTGTTATTGACGTCTTCTTCCTTAATACTCACTTGATGATATCATGATCTCAAGTCTACTTTGGAAAATGTTCTTGCACCTTTAAACTTATCAAACCAATCATCAATCCTTGGTGAAGGATATTTTTTCTTTGTGGTGACCTTATTCAACTGTCTAAAATCAATACACAACCTTAAGTTTCCATCTTTCTTCTTTACAAAGAGAATTGGGGCTTGCTAAGGTGACACACTTAGACATATATACCCATTCTTTAACAATTCTTCACGCTACATCTGCAACTCTTTCAATTTTGGTGTGCCCATTCTGTATGGTGTCTTGGAAACTGGGGAAACTCCTGGCACCAAATCAATAGAGAAATCAATGTCTCCCTTTGGTGGCAATCCCGATATTTCTATAAAAACATCTTCAAAATTCCCTAATACTAGATGGTATTCAATGCTTTTCACTTTATCTTTGGCTGCCTCTTCCATATGGGTTGCACAAATATGACATCCCTTCCTGAAACTCTTTTCAACCGCATAGTTGAAATCTCTCTAACAACTACAACTCTTGGAATTCCTTGAATCTTTCCTTGCTGTCTTTCTTCATCAAGACTCGTGATTTTATTATTGTAACATTCTAGGAAAACATTGTTTTTCCAACCAATCTATACCAATTAGAAAATTGTATGAACCCAATGGTATCATGTTTACATCTACCTTTGTGTTGAGTCCATTCATGTGTATCGAACAATCTTTAACAAAATCATTGATCTTTCTCTTAGCTCCCGTGGATAATTGAACTAACCAAGATGTCTTATGCTTAGTCTTTTGCAAGTGAAATATTTCAACAATGTTAGAGTTTATGTAACTATGGCTAGCTCCATAATCAATTAAAATTGTTATGGGATGGTTATCAATCTTACCTTCTACTTCAATCATGGGAGATTTATATTCTTCTTGCTTGTTGTACAAGGCTGCATAAATCCTTGGCATGTTTCCTCCCATGTATTCCATTATTTCATCCTCTTGAATGTTGTGGACATTCCTCATTCTTTTTCCTTTATTAGGGAAATCCCTATATAGGTGATTCCTCTCACACCCCCAACATTGTATAGGATGTTGCCTTGGCCTTTTCCCAAATGAATCTATAGTCTTGTGATAATTTTGGGTTGATTATCCTTGCTAATTTGCTTGGATGTTGTTCTTGAAAAAGGGTGGATTAAAACCTTTGTGCCTTTGATCCTTTTTATCTTTCATCTTATTATTCCAAGGTTTTTGGAAGATTGACCTTCCTCTGCTTTGCTCATAAAGATGACTTCTCTCCTTATGGATTCCTCCAAAGTTTTGGGGCTATCATATTGAATCTTATCATTGTAGAAGGAGGGAAATCCACTTAGAAACATTTGGATTTTGATCTTCTCATATTTTATGAAGTCAACATACTTCAACAATTCAAAGAAACTCTTTACATATTCATCCATTATCATGCTTCCCAACTTGATTTCAAACAACTCTTTCATTTTCCTTTCATAATAATGCTTGGATAAATGTTCCTCTTGGAAATATCCTTTGAACTACCTCCATGAGATTATTTTCTCATCAAGGTGTTTTGATTTCTTAAGTTGATCCTACCACATGGTTTCCTTTCCTTGCAAGTGGTAGGTTGAAATTCTAGCTTCTACTTGTGAGGGGTAACCATGCAACTAGAAATGTTTCTTCATTTCCAATAGCCAGGCCTCGGCCTCTTTCCCTTTCCTGTGCTCACCATTGAAAGTTGGTGGCTTGATCTTCCTGAGCTCACCTTGCAAGATGTCTTTCTCAGGACTTCTTCTTTTCCTTCTAACAAAAGACACACTTGGGCTGCTTCCTAGCCTTGAACTTGCATGAGTTTTTTTAGTGGACTTCTTTGGATAATGATGGCGCCTACTCATGCTTATTGACTGCTTGTCATTCCCATCATGATCATCCCTTTTTCCATGGGATATGGATGTTGTCACTTGTATAACACTAGTTGCTTTCTTAGTTCCAGAGTCCTTGTTAACTTGATTTTGCAACATATTTATGATATGGAGTATCTCTTCCTGAGCCTTCATAATCCTTTCATTATCAGCTCTATAGCTTTGCACTTCCCTATGCAAGCTTTTCATAGTGACATGCTCTTGCATGTCCCTTCTTCCATTTGACCATGTCTCAACATTGCCCATGCTAACATGAAGACATATGATCCCCTCCTCATGGATATAATATCCCTAAGCATCTTCTGTAACTCCAATCCTCATATAAGAACCAAACTTTCTTTCATGTACCTCTAATTCTACAAGAAATGTGCATGTAATAATTATTGTTAAACCTGCATAACATAAAACATTTCATCAATTAGAATACAAGTTATTCTTTATCCCAATTTATTAATGACACTATGTACCAAATCAAAATTTGATTCCTTATATTCATTCCTCTCTAAAACAAATTTCCAACGGCTATACCCATGCCTCAATCCAAGTTATGAACGAAAAGTTACAACATCCACATGCTGCAATTTTCCACTCATTTATTGCTACATAAATCTCTTTATTAATTTCTAAAAAAAATTGTTTCCTACTTCAAAATTATGGATTGACAGATGTCTTCTACTCCTCAAGAAATTTCCAATGACTATTTGTTTTCTCAAATCCGAGCTTCGACTTGAAATTTATGGTCCAGATAAGTTTAGGTTGTTTTACCCAATTTATCCTTGTATGCTGCAGGTGACTTATTTTTCTTTCTGCACATTTTTACATACCTAGATCCTAAATATGGATCCATGGTTCTCTTCAATGTATTATAATATTTCCATAGACTGCTCTTGTGACCCAAATGAACTTCTGAGCAAGGATTTATTCCCTTTGGAAGTAATCTGGTGCCAACATTTTACCCTTACTATTTGGTAGTAACTTTCTCATACGAGCTCTATTTTGTGCCCGGAATAGCTCCTTGGATAACCCTCTCTGAGTTCTTTTATTTTATTTGTAGAGACAAAATTTGCCTTGGAACTCTCTATTCTCGTGGGTTTTGATTGGATAAAAACATTTTTTAGGGCCTAAAAAATGCCCCGCAAGTTAATGACCTTCAAAAATATGAAAAATTCAGAAAATTTCATATACAATTGATTGTTTTACTATTATAACATCCCTTTAAATCTAAGTCATTGATCTCAGATTAAGTGAAATATGATTCATTGATTTGATTCTATTGGCCATCAATGATCAACGTTCTTCTTTGGGCACTCACAACACTTTTCCCAACCTACCGACCCAACCGTTGGTCATAGGCCCACTCCCTTAACAACTAATTCACAACACAATGCTAAACCAACCGACCCGACCATCGACCAATGGTCGTCGATGATTTTCATTGGTGAATGAAAATCCTCACCAATTCGGTTAATGCCCGACCATCGATCATCAGTCATCCCCGTTGACTGATGAAACACTTCTCTAGTTTGGTCGACCCGACCGTTGGCCATCGACCACTTCTATGTTGATGTGGCATGACATGTGGATGTTGACATGGCATGACACATCATCATGAGGTGTCAACTTGGATGACGTGGCATGACACATGGATGTTGACATGACATGACGCGTCATCACCCACTTTACTTCATCAACCATCGACCGTTTCTCTTGGACGACCTGAAAATCTAGTCAAATTGATCGACACCCATCCATTGGCCCATCGACCATCGACCATTTCTCTTGCTTGATTTGAAACACTTTTTTGAATTGGCCGACCCGATCTTCAGTCATCGACGATTTTCCTTGCCCAACTTCAACACTTAGAAAATTTTCGATCAAACTCCTATTAATCTGAGATGTCGATTTCCAAGCCAAGATGATCTTGATTGTCGATTGAATCCACTTCACAAACCTTCGAATTGAATCTTGGACGTTGATCAACCCCAACCTCCTAACGATTGAGAATTAATCTAGACCGTTGATTTGATCTATTTTTGAAACATTCAAAAATGAATCTCAACCATCGATCTATTTCAACTTCAAAACAACCAAAAATGAATCCTGGCCATCAATTGACTCAATCTTCTAAATGGTTGAAACCTTATGAATTTTTAAATTTATCATGATGAATCTTAGTTGTCAATCTCGAGATCAAAAGCGATCTCATTTGTTGATTTGTTGAACTCTGTTCAATGCTACAACGACCATTAGAACATGAATTTCGACCCTTCCAGGTCGATTTCAACTCTACAACCTGCAGATTTACACCCTAGGTCATCTCTTCGACTACTCTGAGGCAATTAAACTCAAAATTGTCCCATGAATTTAAGGGTTTCACTCCAACTTCTTTGTTTTTCCCCAAATTTGCATAGAATGAAGTTTGCAACAACAAATTACTCAATTCACACTCATTCTTAGCCCATACAAGCCTGATGTTTGAACTAGAGGCTCTAATACCATAATGTAACGTCCCCCAACCCAAGTGAGGAACATTACGATGCATAATACTCATAAAAATGAAAATTTTTCTAACTAATTAATTTCCTGTACTTTCAACTATGAATTACAACTAGATTTAGCTATTGTTTTTTTCCATTAATTAAATGCATCTACAACATTCTAAAATAAACATGAAATACAACTAATAAACTCCATTTAAGAAGCATATAAATATGTTCTCATACTCATAGTAAAACACAACAATTAAACACATAATGCAAACATAGACAAGATAAACACTTATCTTTTAGAAATAGTTGTGCCACTAGTTGTTTGGGATGAACGTTCCACTCAACCATAGACTTGTTGTTCCAAATCTAAACAACAAGTCACCCCCAAGTTGAGGCTAGTAATCCACAAAAGTGGGTGTTCTCTCACTGTCCACTCACAGTTCAAAAAACTCACAACCCACTAGTATCCTTCTAGAGCTATCCCAATTTTCCACCATCTCTCTTCTTCTCAAATTTCCCAACCCAAGGAATCTACCCCTTCATTGATCTTAGTCCCTCGAGTGTCCCATTCATTTATGAAGGCCTCTCTGATATAGGTAACCAGGAATTTCTCAGCTGAGAACTCAAGGGAACTTGTTGCCAATAAAACTACTAGTAAACAACAACAAACACTTGTTGTTACAGTGCAGCTGACTCAGGAGTTCTCTCTTCAGACCTGGAAACCTATCTATTCAGTATTCAACTCCAAATATGCTCCATATTTCTCTAGAATTCTCCCTCCATGGAAGTTATAACTCCAAGCTCCCTTTCTTGTTCTTTCCTTTCTCTTCATGCAAAAAAACTGAATGTCTAAAATTGTTGTCCCAACCCATACAAATTTCCTCCCTTTGGCTTGTCTTTCTTGACTCACACACTTCCCCAAGTTTATTTACTCATCCCCCATGTGCTTAATAACTATGGAATGTGACTTCTTAAACCCACCCTGTTACATGTATTCAATGATTGGATTTAGGAACACTCAATACAAAATTAGAAGGTTCATATACCAATAGAAAATTTAAGAAAATGGGTTGAATTAATATACACGGGTAATTCCCCCTCGGACCCCCTCTTAGGAATTCTCTTAGACCCTACCCTCTCTTGTGGATTAATTCATCCCCCATCTTTGTCCATGTCCCCTTAGCAATTGACATCACATTTTATTATTAAAACATAGAAATACAATTCACATATACATCTCTTTGGACTTAGCCACACATTATATCTACATTAAACATTAATTAAACTAGGGATTATAGTGGGGATTTTACACAATTTAACATAATATATTTGTGCTACGTAAAGCCCCGAAAGTTCCAGAAAAGTATCCAACGTGTTCAAAAATCTTATTTATTATTAGCATTCTGGATATAACCAACATAAATCTATTTTAACTTTGGATCTATCATGCGTCGAGAAGGATCAAGTCCCTTAAGGTGAAAATGTTTTTTAGATTAAAAAACTTGAGGAAAGGTTTGCAACCTCGAGGGAACATGGATCTACACTGGTAATAATAACAACTAGTAATTGTCTTAGAAAGTGTAAAAGCACATTGTAATAAAATTTATTACATAAAAGTTAGCGATTATAAATATGGAACTTAATATTTGTTAAATATTCACTGTAATTGAAAAGTACAAATATATTTATAATGCATAAATATATGCAAGTATACTTTTTACTTTTTTTATCCAACCATTTACTGATTGTAAAGTCAATAAATAATTTCATAAAAAATAATTTAGGTGAAAAACAAGACTCCTTAATTCTCAGACACAAATTTGAGTCCTTTTATATTGATTATTTTACCATCATGATCGACCAACCTTTGTGATCTATGAACTTTGGATTAATGTTCCAAGAGGTCTCTTGGACTCTTGATAACAATCCATATTCACTTGTGAACTTTTAATATTCTTTCTCAAGTGAATAATACAAAATGTCATAAACCTAACGAATTAGGTTTCCAATACTCCCACATTAATATGAAGGGGTGTATGTGAGTCCAAGTAGAGAATTGAACTCTGGAAGTGGAAAACTGCCAATGAATGAATGTGCTCTGTGAATCTAGTGGTTTTGGGACGACCACAAACCAAATGGCTAGAAAAAGTTGATGTCTTCTACAAAATAGTGGTTTAAGGAAGACTACAAACCATGGAACTTGGATTTAAGGCTCAGTGGTTCCCGAAACATTTGCTAATTTATCTAGAAGCTAATGTATTCTACTCATTGGAAGTCCTCTCAAATGGTGGTTTAAACATGACCACAAACGCTTGTCTAGCAGAAGATATAATTATTTTACTAAATGGTGTTTTAAGAACACCACAAAACAAATCATGATGATGGAATATGGTTCTGGCTCTAGCTCGCTTGTTCCTATTCAATTGATAGGAATTTGAAACTTGTAGTTTGACTTTCAATCATTGATATTATCCCCCCTGTCAGGGACAAGGTGAGAAGACATATATTCTTGGTTGTTGATGACCATTTCAAAGAAGTGATCCACCCATAGTGATCATTTACTCTTGTAGGTTTCTTAGGTTTGAAACATCTATTCGAAGGATGATTATGCTTTCCACAATGCTCACAAGAATGGATATCAAGACACTGATCCTCCATGTGGCTAACTCGATGACAATGTTGTAATTTAACAATCTAATCTTGAACTGGAGTAGGTGAAGATGAATTTTCTTGAAGGAATCTATCACTCTGGAACTGGATTGGTCTAGAATAATCTAGAATGTGAAAGATCACTTCCATTTTGTATCCAAGACCTATTATGTGATTATTGTTGATGTTTTCTTCCCAGGGTGTGATGATGGGCTTGGAAAGTGAAATTAGAACTTGTTTATGAAAAAATTCATCTTCATTTGAAGATGTTTATAAAGTGGCGTCATTGATTGATCATGCACTGGCTACTGATAGGAATCATTCTCAAATTCAAAAAGATAATTATTCTGAACAAGGACTAGTTTAGAATGTTGATTCTTTTATTGTATTTCATCTTGTTGGAGTTGTGATTTAAGTTAGAGAAATTTGATTTTTTCTTGCGAATATTGTAAACAAGTTAGAACAATAGTGAGAGTTTGTTTGTCAATTGTGACTGTATTATCGACAATAGAGAGTATTAGAGTATTCAGTAGCTTTAATAATTCATCAATTCGAGCCATTAAAGGACTAACTTATACCTCAAATGGTTTCTTGCAACTCCACCATTTAACAATTAGACTCAACAATTCAAACTCAGTGAATGGAGGGTGTCAACTTCTACTGAAAATGCACTTGTTTACAATGTATTCAACTTAATTTTAAAAAGGTACAAGTAAACTTACAAAAAAACTATTTGCAAATTACTTTGATTATAGAGTTGAATTGATCTTCAAGATTGAATGATTGATTCTACACTGTACCGGCTAGAGGATAATAACCAAAGCTGAATTCGTGGTTGAAGTGCTCTCACTCTTATTTGAAGATGCCAAGAAAGGATAGCAAGAGTACAGAAGGATAGTAGCATTAAGACTCTTTAATATTGCACTAGGATCACGGTCACTATAGAACCATTTTGAAGTAATCGATTTACTGAGCTTGTATCGCCTCAAAGTTTATGGTGCCACATAAGAGAAATGCTAGGAAAATGGTGCATATATTTTTCATAGGAGAATTATACATAAAACCCATGGCCACTGAGGATATGGCTAATATTTCCCACAACTTGGCTAAGTTGACAGATACTTCAAAGGGGATATTTAGATACCAAGAAGCTTCTCTTCTTCTATGTCAATATATCTAAGATATATTTACAACAACATGAAGAAGTGGAGCTATCTACTTTAGGAATTACCATCGCCACAATGGTTACTTGTTACCATTGCTAAGATATTGAAGAAAAATGGTCTAGCTGTAAAAATTTCAATGTCTATCAATGACGAGTCTCCATTGACGAACTAATACGAGAAGATGGTTGCAATATATTCCAATATTTGAACAACATTACTTGCTATGAATTTCAACATCACCCACATAAAATCCAGTCACTTACTTTTAATTCTTACCATGTAATTTTGACTGAAGAAAAACCCTTGTCGCAACAGTTTAGCCAAATGAAAATTATTGTGATTAATGGATTACCTTAAAGGGATATCTCGCTTGGTAAAATAGGCCACTTGTGGTTCTTGACAAATCCTAGAAAACTATAATGTTTTTGGAATTTAAAGGAAGCACATTCATAAAATAAAAGTGTGAAAATTAATGGCTCAAATGACCATCGAGGATTATTTTGCAAGACAAAACCCTAAAAAATTATTTAATGTCAACTCTGAATTGTGCACAAGGCATGATTTCATGAATACCAACCCTAAATCCAAGCTTAATTCTAATTTTTTCATGCCTAATACCCTTGTTTTTCCAACAATATTTTTTTTTCCATTTGGTTAGTCCAAATCTATAAAATTAAACATGTATGGTACAAACATGCCAATAACACCATCATAAAATTAAAATTCAAAAACCTTGCATTCAAAATATATCTCAAAGATTAAGTTATGCATGTGATTGATTTGATAGAATGTTTGATGAGTTAAAATGAAATGAGTAGGAATAAATCTCTTTACCTTCAGTCTAAACATAAAGGAATATTTCAAAATGTGCCGAGAATGTAGATCGGATTAAGCACACAACTTATTTGACAAAATGCCTAAGGGATTTTTTCAAAACCCATAAGAACCGATAGTGTTAGGTTCAATTTGGATAATCTCTAAATATACTGACCAATTGAATTCAGTACTATGAATAAATTGTAAGATCGAATACCATTGTTGGAATAAAAATTTATAAATTGGGGTTGGTTGGGTCGGTGGTGTTTTGATTAGTCAATTATATTCATAGAGAGACTTTGATTAGAGAGAGATAAACTACTCAAATACGATAATTATGTAGAGGTAAGTTGAAACCACAGATGGGAAATATGATGGGTTTCATGAGAATGAAGGGAAGCACATGAGATGTTTTCAATGGAGCCAAATGAAGCAAACTCATTTTATTAATACCAAAGAAGGTGAATTTGTAACCTCTCACACTCCAGGAAAGAATAACACCAACAATCTTCTTCCAAATAATAACATAATAGATAGGGTTAGGTTTCAAAATGAATCTGTGTGTGGGAGGGAGCAAACAACGTCGATAGGAATGAGGAAGGAAAACATGCAGACTAACTCAGACCAATAGAGTAACAAAGACTTGTAGAGAGATGAACAAAAGACATAGGAACTTTTTTTCACGAAGATTGAAAACTCCTAACAGAGAAAATCATGAGTTAAAATTACTTGGCTCAACAACAAAATCTATTTTTTCCCTTGCTATGGACAACTACCATAGCTAAATTCAGGCCCTAAGAACTACATGTGCTTTGATACCACTGTTAGAATGCACACAAATGTATATCAACGTGGTATATTTTATTAATATAATACACATATAAATACATGATTTATGACCTTTGGATTCATCTTCCACGAGGTGTCTTGGACTCTCGACGACAAATCCTATTCAAATAACTTGGAATGATTGTCAATAAATTTTTGGAGATCCACTAGAACAAAAGTTCTAGATGTGTGAACATCTATTGAGAAAAATTGTGTAAGTACACCATGGTATCCATTTTTGAGTATTTTTTCCATGATGTAAAAAATTATCTCTTTAGAGGGCTTCCCTTGGATACCTCTGATTTCATTTTCTTTTCCTTTTGAGGAAAATCTCATGAAACTTTCTTGAAAATTAAGAGCCATTGTTCCCAATGATTGTAACCATCGGACCCCTACACAACATTAGCACCACCCATTTGGATTGCAATCATGAGACTATCTAATAAAAACTCCCCCATATTGAGATTAATACTATGGCACTTCCTAAACAATTTATGGCACCTCCATCTGTAATCATTACTTGAAACTCTAGTGTTGGAAATACAAAGGAATTGAAAAGTTTTTCTAATTTGCAATTAATGATGTTATGGGTACTACCAAAATAAATCAACACTATTACCTTCTTTCATTTTTATATATCATTCTATCTTGAGGGTTGTGGAGTACTGATGCGAGCCAATGCAAAACAATACATGGTTGGAGTAGTCTCTTCTATTTCTAAATCTTGTAATGGTATCGATTCTTGATCTTCTTCTTCTTCACAATCTATGCAGAACAATTCCTTCTCACCACATTTATGCCCCTTACTATACTTTCTATCACAATTGAAACATAGTCCCTTTGATCTTCTTTCATCCATTTACTGAGGTTTCAACCTTGTAAGTTGAGTGAGGTTAGGAGAGGAAGAATGGTGCTCTCTATAGATATCACTCTTCTAGTGGCCATATTTTTACTTTCAACTTTCCTTGCCATATTAAAATAATTCTCTAGGGATTTAGGTTCAAAGAGACACACCTCATGTTGAATGTTCTCCTTTAAATTTCCCATAAAGAGATCTAACAAATTATCTTCTAGAATGTTATTTACCCTGAGACTTAGTTTTTGGAATTGTTGAATGTGCTCTGTAACTGGACCTCTTTGCCAAAGATTTAACAATTGACTAAATAGTGCATTTCTTTCAATATCCCCATACTGTGTTATCAATTCATCTATTAAAATGGACCAAGGGATAATAGAATCATTTTTTATTTCACAAATCCATTGATACCATAAAAATTGATTATTTTCTAAATACAAGGATGTAAGAGTTACCTTTTGTAAGGTTGGCACTGTTAGAATATAATGGATGTGCTCATTTTACCATCGAAAATATCACTATTGTCACCCAACCATAGGCCGAAGGCACCCTCCGAGCACCTTAACCTTGACAAAGAATCACTTCGGAAGCAAACTCTAGGCTAGATAGCCAAACAAAGGGTAGCACACCTTTCCCCAAGGATAGCACACCAAACAAGAGCTGATCAAATAGTCCAAACCATAACCAAGAGATAGTCCAAGCCAAAATGTAATCTGCTAGCTGCAACAACTGCAACGACAACTCTCCTCCAAACTTGCGCACAAGCTGGGCAACTTTAGTGCGCACAAGTGCTGCTCTGCAATTCTAAGAATGCCTGCCAGAATGAAGACTGGCCTCCTCTATTTATACTAATTCTGGCTAACTGCCTAGGTCGACTTCTCATTCTGGGTTTCTATTTGCTCAGTATATAATATTTCTTTTGGCTGAATTCTTCTCTTGTAGGCTAATAATGTAATACCAATTATCCTCTTGAGCCGACTTGTCTTCTAGGGTTATTAGCCAACTCATTAGGGTTTCTTATTGCTTCTTGGAATATTCTATTCTCGTCAGTTTTACACGTGGAGGTAAATACCTCTCGCAAATACCATAATATTAACACTCCCTCCTAGCTAGGGAGATATTACAGGTAATGGTCTTGATCACAAACATACCATTCACCTGGTAGAATCAACATAGTTGTATAGACTATCTCATGACTAGATCATGAGCACCATCATCACCATCAATGTCATCAACTGCATCATCTCTTGAAATCATACTCTATCTGAGTAATTAGACATGATGTTGGAAAAGTGACTCACACCACAGAGTGACACAAGAGCCATTCTTCTAATATGGACATATGTCCTAGAAAAATAAATGTCTTGAACCATTTTCCATATGGGAAATCTCTATCCATTGATCATCCATCTAGCTGATAATCATTTTCAACACTGCTGATAGTCTTCAAGGAAATCGGAACAATATCATTCAATAGAACACAACTGTGTCTATCCATAGTAGTACACAACTACAATCCAATGGTACACTACCACACCAAGTAGCACACAGGTACTTGATCAGTGACGTATAGTCACAAACAGTGGAACACATCCACCACAATAGTATACATCTACTATCTAGAGACATACAATCTTCATAACAATCATTTGATATCAACATGCACATAAACAATGTTATGATATAAATTGAATCATCTGGGCCATTCTTCCGCTCACATCTGTGAGATCTTGGAAGAGCATCTGCCCTCAGAAGGTCAAACATCAATGATGAGCTATCTGGACTATTCTTCTCAAGCAAGGAAGAATAATTGTCCTGATTTCTGAGCCTGGACCATTCCCCACCTTGGGCCATTCCTCCGACACTAGAAAAAGTGTAACCTGGAGAGAATGAGTCTTCCCTAAGGAATGCCTTCCCTGATTTGCTGAACCTGGATCATTCCCCACCCTGGGCCATTCCTCCGGCACTAAACAAAGTGAAACATGGAGAGAATGAATCTGCCCTAAGGAATGGCTGTCCAGACCATTTCCTAAGGAAATGACTGTCCTGCACCAACCTCCAAAACAGACCATTCCCCAAGTTAACCACAATGGGAAATCGCTGTCCGACGAGGTGGGCCAGTCTTCTTGAGTAACCCTCAAGAAGAGAGACTTCCCTAGACCATTCCCCATGTTAACCACAATGGGAAATCGTTGTCTATGGTACATCAACAATCCATCGAACCATTTTCATTACAAAAATGACTGTTCGATCTGGACCATTTTCCGAACTGGAAAATATCTGTCTGTCAGAAATCTCAAACCACTTTTTGAACTGGAAAGGAACTGCTCATCCTGGACCATTTTTCGAACTGAAAAATGATTATCCATCAATCAATAACACATTAATGCTCCCTCCCAACCTAGGATTCATCTCTTCCTTTTTCAATAAGGAAGTTGTCTCCATGAGCTCCATCTTGAGTATGAAAAATCTTTCATCTTGGACATAAGCTTTACCAAAATGTTTGCTTATCTTCTCGTCTATGGAGATATGTATTGGAGAACCACTTTCTCCTTTCTGGAATTCATCACGGATAACGTAATGCTTGATATCAAATGTACTTTGGTCTGGAAAACTGGTTTTCTTTAAAGGCTTCATATAGCTCTGATCAATAAAGTATATCATTGTTGGATTCCTCTTTGGTTCTTGCTAGCTCACAACATTGTGGCAAGGGTCAAATTGGAACATATCCATGTGGCACTTCTTCTGTCATCATGAGATCTTTGTCATGGATTGGAAATCCATCATCCTGATCTTCTGAGTAATCATTCTGATACAATATCTCTGTTATAGAAAATATTCACCACGCTTCTACTGTGCATTGGAGGTTCTCCACCAAGTTGTCTTCTTCCATCTGCATACAAGGGTCTCTTTCTGGTATGCCTAAAATCCTCGAGGTTTTTCTTCATGCGCTCTTTGTTCAATTGCTCTGGAGAACAGTCTTTGCATTCATTTGATGTAGAAATCCAACCCATGGATATTGTAGATGATATAATGACTCATGTAGAGGCATGTTTGGTTTACTGGAACAAGTAATCATCATAGTCTTCTCCCTCCATCTGGGAGAACCTCTAGTTCTAGATATTGCAATGATTGCATTCATATACACTGTTCTTCATAAAAAAATTCAATTCCTTTTCTTGATTGCTTTTAGTGAGTTCATATCAAGCTAGTAATCTTGTGATTCTCGATACAATGACTAGTTGTTCTAGTTTCTCTTTCATTCTTGGAATATTCATGTTCTTCCTCATGTTTTTATTTAGCTCTTGGGTCCATGTAGTTTCTAATAGATTCCATGCCCTAAAGATTCCACTTCTTCCTTTCATCATAGGATCACGGATGTGGATGGACAACCAGGGATACTTTAAGGCTTCTCTTCGAAGAAGACTTCTTCTAAGGTCGAACTGAACATGTACTGCTTTTCATGGCTACTACCATGGATATATACTTCATCATCTTCAATGGATCATAGTATTAGCTCCCTCCTAATCCTTGCTTCATGTATGAGTGCATGTTTTTCTTTTGGAAATATATAATCGAATCCCTCCATCTAACATAGTCCATGCTTCTGTCTGCATCCTTATTGTCTTCTGCAAAGTGTCATAAGTCTTTCTCCAATTTCCTCTTGATTGTTGACTTCTTTGTGTCTTTGCTTCTTCTAAGTTTCTTCAAGATTGATTTTGATTTCGGCTTATCTTGTAATAGATTCCACATGATTTGTTTGATGTATTTCATCCTTTCATGTGTATTATCTGACTTGTATAATGATATCAATCCTTATCTTGTTGTTCTTCCATAGGTATAGTTCTTCTTGGAACATATTATCTTCTAAGAGATAGATATACAAGATATGTACAGAGACTATGCAAACAAGATATGTACAAGAACTAAGAAGAGTATTGTTACCTTGTCTTTAGAGGAAGAAGTTTGTTTCATCCTGCTTAGTCTTCTTTGAAGGTTCCTTTTCTTCGGAAACTGATGCTTCATGTGTCTCCTTCCTTTTCTTTAGCTTGGGAAAATGATTCTTGTAGTGACCATATTTTCGACAGTTGAAGCATTATATTTCTGACATATCTTTCTCTTGATTTGGCTTCTTCCTTGAGCCAAACTTACTCTTGTTCCTGAAATTATTTAATCTTGTTGTGAAGGCTTGATCATCGTATTTATTTTGGGCTTTTTCTTTTTCACTAATCCTTGATTCTTCTTGCGCACAACAAGTCCAAAGTTCTTCAAATGTAGGATACTCCTTGTGTTCATGCTTGAGACAAACACATCCCATGTCTTGGGAAGAACATTGAGTACTATGTTTACCAATTCATTTTATGAAATGATCTCTTCAATAGCTTGTAGTTGATCTCTTAACTGAGAGATCCTCACAAAGTATGATGTTATGTTGTCATCATCATTCATCTTCATGTCATGGAG
>ML782283.1:719864-733850 GCA_009831015.1 Picea engelmannii
GAGGTTTGTTAGGGCATCATACATCTTCTTTGATGAGTCAAGATGGGAGATGTAGGGTATCAAGTGGTCTTTTATAGAGTCCACTATGATACTCATGGCATTGATGTCACCGTCTTTGAACTTTTCCATAACTGCAATGTTCTATGGTTCTTTCTCTTTTCCTTCTTCAAACTCTGGTTTCACGATCTTTCCTTTCACAATATCCAACAATTTATTCTTGGCAAGGATGAGGTCAATCCTTGTCTTCCATGCATTGAAATTAGAGGCTCCATATAACTTGTTTTTTGACTTCATGGAGTAGGTCATGGCTTCTTTAACTTGGTCAACCCTAGATTTGACCAAAAACTCAAACTTGACGTCTTGGCTTGCTGCGAGTACCAGGAGATGCACTAGGCTAGGGCACACTGGTCTATTCAGAAGTTAGGTCAATACCTTCACTTAAGGTGCCTCAACGAGAGGATTAGGGTTTCTGCAACTGCACCTGCTAGTAACCCTAGCGACAGTACTTTGGTGACTGCTCCTACTAGAAACCCTAGCGACAGTTCTTTAACAAGCTTAATATCCTTATGGCTATGCTTCCTTCTAGCGGTTATATTGAATGAAGGAGGTGTGGGCCCATAACCTGTTGGAATATAATGGATGTGCTCATTTTACCATCGACAATATCACTATTGTCATCCAACCATAGGTCGAAGCCACCCTTCGAGCACCTTAACCTTGACATAGAATCACTTCGGAAACAAACCCTAGGCTAGATATCCAAACAAAGGGTAGCACACCTTTCCCCAAGGATAGCACACCAAACAAGAGTTGATCAGATAGTTCAAACCATAACGAAGAGATAGTCCAATCCAAAACGTATTCTTCTAGCTGCAGTAGCTGCAACGACAACTCTCCTCCAAACTTGCGCACAAACTAGGCAACTGCAGTGCCCACAAGTGCTGCTCTGCAATTCTGAGAATGCCTGCCAGAATGAAGACTAGCCTCATGTATTTATACTAATTCTGGCTAACTTCCTGGGTCGACTTCTCATTCCGGGTGTCTATTTACTTAGTATATAATATTTCTTCTGGTCAACTTCTTCTCTTGTAGGCTAATAACCTAATACCAATTATCCTCTTCAACTGACTTGTCTTCTAGGGTTATTAGCCAACTCATTAGGGTTTCTTCTTGCTTCCTAGAATATTCTATTCTCGTCAGGTTCACACGTGGAGGTAAATACCTCCCGCAACTACCATAATATTAGCAGGCACTTGGTGTAGATAAAATAATTGCTCCATCTAGGATATCCATGTTATAGGATCTTTACTATCAAACTTATTCATATAGATCTTGGGAATTAAGTAGTTCCTTGATGCCGAGTGGGACCCCAGATGATGTAGATCTGGAGGTGATGAATAATCAAGATTTTGGGGCTCAATCTTTATTTCCTCCACATTTACATGAATTCATTATGTCTTGATATCTTTCTGAGGGTATCTCTCATATAGGGTACACAAGATGGTTGACATGGAATTTTGTAATTCTTCCCTCTTCTTTTCCATCTGTTCCCTATTTTCATCCATATTCATTTCCATCAAATCATTACTTGTTATTGACTTAACACTCAATTCATTAAATTGGTTCTTTAGTTTGGATAGTTGATGAAAAATATCTTCTCTTTCCTCCTGAGTCATGGTTGATATTTCTGGAAGTTTAGTTCGTGAAGTAATTTTTGGAACACCCTTTGCCATGTGGGATGAAAATAATAATTCTCCTTTTTTTCTCTTTATCAAAAATTTTGAATCAACAAAAACAAATCTTCCAATAAAAAAGTTATGCCAATTGTAAGTTGTGTACCTTTAAAACCCTAATTGAGATATTGTCTTGTTGGTTGACCTTTGTCTTGATGTATCTATGAAATTTTGTCCCTCCCAAGTATAAAATTTTGTTTTGTAGTATTCTGATGTTTCTTCTCTGTAATGCCATAGGTATGAGTAGAATTTTATGTGCCAAGTGATAGTTATGGTAACTTTACCAAAACTTGGTGATTTTTAATCCTTTCCAAAGAGAAAACTTGTATGGAATGCTACGTGACCAATATTTCAAATCTATTTATAAAATTTATACTTGCAATAATATGATTTGTCATCTTTCCAAATAAATTGAGGACACTCAATTTGGACTTACCAAGTTTCAGATATGTCACTTCTACCAAGAAAACCCGTTTGAGACTAGTTTTATGACTAGTCAAATAACCCTAATTTCCACAACATATATTAGAAAGTAAAAAATTCCAAAACCCAAATTTTTTACCACTAGTGTTTCACCGTCTCCTTAGGATCTTGAAAATTTTATGGTCTGAAACCTTTCGAAAAAATGGTTATAGGGAAAATTCCAATATGACTCATTTGAAATTGATTTCAGGACTAGTCACAAACCCTAATTTACATAGTATATATAGTGGAAATTATAATGAGCTAGTACTTGAAAAATTTATCAAATGTACTTAGCTATGTCTTCTCAATTTCCTGTAAATTTAAAGTCTAAAAATTCTTTGAAAACAATTTATATTGAAAATCCCAAGATGGCTAACTTGAAGGAGAAAAATTGTTAGGTAATAGATGTAACATAATATGCAGAAAAAAGAATATTCGAGAGATATCAATGGAACAACAAAATACGAGAAGAACAACACCAAAAATAATACCTTTATTCAAACAAAGCAATGTTCACTTTCCTCTTCGAGGGGGAAAACTCCAACATAGTAGATCTCTATTACATTATTTCGTAAGAAAAGCTTTCTCATACCTCCTACTCTTATTTATACTAATTCTATCTTCTAAAGAACTTTCTAGAGGAAGATCTTTATATAAGTAGAAGCTTCTATTAGGTCTTCTTACACTGACTTGTTCACATTTATTAAATAGGCCTTACTAACTAATGTCGGCCTTTATTACATGGAAAATATATTTAGGCCTTATTAAATAATGTTGGCCTTTATTACATGGATAATATATTATTCTATCTATGTGAGGGGTTAGGTTCCTAACATACCCTCCCCCTTAAAAAAGAGACTTATCCTCAAACCTTAAGATGAGGAAAGTGTTGCAGAATGGTAGTCAGTTCCCAGGTGACATCTTTTGGTGGAGTATCCTTCCAGTGAACCAAAAATTCCTTAATGGTGCACTGACGAAGACGACGCTATCTCTAGTCCAATATGGCATGTGTCTGCAACCAAATGGAACCTTATTCATCCAACTCTGGTAGGCTAGTTTGGGTGTGGCATTTGGTTCCAATTACTTTATTTAGGCATGAGAAATGAAAAACAAGATGTAGCTTGGAGTGACTAGGCAAAGTTCACTGATAGACCACTGACTCCACGCATTTGATAATAGTATAAAGACCATAAAATTTTGGTGCAAGTTTCTTACACTTTCGGGCTTTGAGTGAAGTCTGCTTATATGGTTGGGGGTGGAGAAACACTTGATAATGTTCAACAAATTGATGTTTAGAATGACCCTGATTTGCCTATTTCTTCATGTGATTTTGAGCCATTACCAAATTTTCTTTGAGAGTACTGAGAATGCTATGTAAACGGTAAGATTGCGATCAACTTCCTGAACTTTGGAGACACCCGACATGTATGGGAGAATTGATGGTGGATTATGTATGTAGACTGCTTCAAAAGCAATCATGTGAGTGATGATATGATAAGAGGTGTTGTACCTCCATTCGTCTAGGGGTAACCATTGAACCCACTGATGTTGATTGTCAGACGTAAAACACCTAAAATATGTTTCCAAACACTTGTTGATCACTTCCGTTTGGTCATCAATTTGGGGATGATAAGTTGTACCGAGATGCAATTGAGTTCCATGGAGCCTAAATAGTTCTTTCTAGAAATTGCTGGTAAAAGTGGGATCACGATCAGAAACAATAGAATGAGGAATTCCATGGAGTTTGAAGATATTATCCATAAAAAAATGAGCCATTTTAGATGTTGTGAACGGGTGTTGAAAAGTAAAAAAATGAACATATTTGTAAAGACGATCCACTACCACCATGATGAATGACTTATTGCCTAATTTGGTTAAGCCAACAATGGATTCCATGGAAATATTTGGCCAAATAGTATGTGTAAGTATAAGTGTTTGGAGTGTACCAGGAAGTTTGATAGTCTCTCCCTTATTGCGTTGACATGTATCACATTCAACCACAAAGGTGTGAATGTCATGTTTCATATCGTCGCAGAAGAAAAATCATTTTACCCTTTCATAATTTTTGGTAAAAACTGAATGGCCTATTGTAGGTGAAGCATGAAACTCAGAGAGAACCTTGGGCTTAAGGGCCAATTGTTTTCTTAAATACAGGTGATTGTTTATAGAGAAACTCTTCATTATTCCAAGAGTACCCTGGAGCAACTTGTGGATCCTGTTGAAGTTTTTGGATTACGATAGAAATTTTGGGGTCTTTAAACCATTCTTGTTGAATAGACTGAAGCCAATTTTCTATAATTAATGAGAGGGAAAAGAGGGACCCTTCATCTTCATGTTTCCTGGAAAGAGCATCAACCACCACATTTTATTTTCCTTTCTTGTAAGCACTCTCATAATCATATCCAAACAAATTGGTCACCCATTTTTGTTGCTCCGGGGATGAAATTCGTTGTTCCAGGAATTACTTGAGGCTTTGATGATCCATTTTGATTTGGAAGCATTGTCCCAATAGATAAGGGCACCAGAGATCCACTACATGAAAAATAGCTAACATCTCCTTTTCATAAATCGATTGGCCTAGATGTTGGTCCTACAACTGTTTGTTGGTGAAAGCCAAAGGTTGTCCATCTTGCATGAGGAATACCCCAATTCATCTCTCGAATGCATCACATTCTAGAACAAAGGTCTTGTTGAATTTAGGCAGGGCCAGTACATGAGTAGTGCACATAGCTTCTTTCAAGGCTTGAAAGGATTGGTTAGGTCCTGGAGTCCAACTGAAAGAATTATTTTTAAGGATATTTGTGAGAGGAACCACAATTTTTCCATAATTTTGAACAAAGTTGCGATAATATCCCATTAAACCCAAGAAACCATGCAGGATTTTAAGAGTTTTAGGGTGAGGCCAATTTTGCATAGCTTCAATTTTCTTGGGATCCACACTTACACCATCGTTGCCAACAATATCACCCAGGTATTGAACTTCAAAGGAACCAAAAGCACATTTAGGTTGTGTTGAGACCTTTTTGTGCTTTTATTTTTCCCTCCCACATTCTATTTTCCCCACTTCTTTACTCCTTTTCTTTTCCCCCTTCTACACCTCCCATTTTTCCCATTTCCTTTTATCCCTTCTTTTTCCATTTCTTGGTTACTATACTTAGCCATATTTTAGTTCGAGGGTTCACGGGTTGTCGCATTTTCATTTCCATCCACTTAATCATGCACAAGTCCGCTTCAACACTTAGATTTTTTCTTCAAATTCACAGGTATGCAGGCTCAAACATTTTCTCTCCTTTTTCGTGACCCTCACATTTGACTTTGACTTCCGTGATTAACATTTCGACCATCACTTAACCTTTTTATTTTTCATGGGTGTCGGGCTTCAAAGTATTCCATTTCTCATGCATGCCATTCCAACCAACCATTCCTCTACACTTAGTATTTGTTTTTATCATATCTACAACCGCGGGTTCACAAAAATCCTATTTTGAAATTATCTCACACCCGTCCCCGCCATTACATTTTTTTTCCCAATATGCATTAAGTACTATTTAATTTCTAACAACTGTTGTGTAGGCCCTGAAAAATATGTCATTAATGGCGAAAGGCTCGAGGAATGTTTCACTAAATTCTCATTTAATCTTCATTCGCCAAGGGATTAAAATATTATTATCTTTCAGAAAAGGATTATTTGTGGCCATTACCCAACCAAATAAATATTCCGCCAACTTAAATGCATCATCATCTCGACAACAGTTTTGTGGTGACACTTTGAATATTTTTTGCCGCAAATATCAAAACTTCCAGTGGTCGAGAGCATACTAGTATTATTCCTCCCCCCCTACTGCACATAAAGATGAGAACGTAATTTGGACATCTGGTATTGCTCATGCTGTTTGTGTACCAAAAGTTTTCGATTGTAAGGAAATCATTGAATGGTGTGTGGAAAATTATGTGCCGAATCAAAGAATCATACAGCTCCAGGAACATTCTCCAATCTATCTTTGACTTGAAGTCTTCTGCAAGATGTTAAAGCTTCCATAGCCGACTCTTACTTTCAAAGGTGAAGATTGCAAAGAATTCTTGATGAAACATAATAATGGGCTCAACCTCTTGCCAGATTATTTGGAGTATCCTACGTATTTCCCAACAGACATAACCAGAATTCAAGTTGACTCTTTAAAAAATCCCTATTGATAAATTGCATGGCTATTTACCAAAGTAACAAGTCAAGAAAATGTTACTTCTATATCTTAGATGATTTTATATATTATGTATTTTACAGTCCAAGAAAAGGCTATTTTTTATTGGGGAAAGCTCTTTTCTATCAAAATTTCTTCCCAATTATCGCATTACAAAAAGGATAGGAAATTCTTTATGGCCTCTTATTTTTTATTTTCTATTGTGCACTGTTGTCAATTCCCAAATTTGACTATTAGTAAAAGGGTAAATTGTGAAGCAGATCCCGTTACCTTTTCGTATCAGGCATTGTGGAGGCATAAAACCTCTCTATTCTTCTATGAAGTTTATAATGAATTTGTTTCAATCTTCAAAAAAGAATTGTTGGGTGAAAACACTCCCAGGACACCTGTTGAAGCTGCCAAATTTTTACGGAAAAAAGGGGACGATAGAGAAAATGGAAAATTATATTATCATAAAGATATCATGCTCAAAAGAAAATCCCTCTGTTCTTCCATATTATGTACCTGATAAATTATTTATCACAAAGGTAGCGAGGAAATATCATTTATGGCTGCACTTTTTCCATGAAAAAAGGAAAAAACAATTTATTCCTCTTCCATGGAAGATTGGAGAGTTTGTATTGATAAATATAAATAAAATTGATGAATTTGCAAATCATTTCAACAGTGTGAGTTTGAAGTATGATGAAAATATCAAAGGTTTTAATCCAAACAAAACCTTTGTTGGAAATATGCTATCAGTAGGATTCAACAACTCTTTCATTCAAACTATCCTGAGAGAAGAAGAAAAAGTCAATAGTCAGAACACTCTTGTACATAATGTTGGCGATTTAGGAACATTACTTAGTAGTAATGATCTTTACAAATAGAAAGGAAAGAGTCCCAGTGAAAGAAGTGCTCAATCTCCAGTTGTCACTCCAAAGAATGCTACCTTTAGGAGTAGTACTCAAGCGACCCACCCAATTAAAAATCATGTTAACAATAGTTCCATTGTAGGAGGAGATAAGAATCCTCCCTATGGTAAAATTGAAAGTTCACACAAATTGGCCGTGAGAAAGAAGAGAAAAATCCCAGTGCAAGAGGAAGAAAATAATCTTATATAAAATGATATTCAAAGCTTCTCCTTGGAAGATATGGAACTAGAAGCAAAAATTGAAAAAATATTTCCTACAATAGAACAACAAGAGCATGTTGTTCAACAAGATTCTTTACTGGAAGTTATTGGGAATGGAACCTTTAGTGAGGAAGAATCCTTCACTTTTCAGAGAGTTTTTTTTGACAAAGAATCTAAAACGTTGATTGTGGAAATAATTGACTAGAAAAATAAAAAAAGGAAACGATCGCTCAAAGGTTGACCTCAAGTATATGCAACCGTCCCTTATTTAGAAAATTCATAAGGTAATTGGGGACGCACTTGATGACTCTATTGATGGTATAGAGGCTAAGAATGCCAACTTAAAGGAAAAAATAAAATATTTGGAAACTGCCTTGATGCCTCTTCCCATCTTGGCTAGTCCGTTGACAATGATAAAACCAACTACACCTGGTGTCAAGTTAAAGTGATCATCAAGTTTACTTACAACGGTTCGAAATTTTGTTGAGAAAAATATTAAAAAGAGAATTCCATTGATAATAGAGGCTTGGGAAGTCTCTAAAAGTATTGTTTCTTTTGGTTCAAGAGAACATGCATTTCATGAATACCTCCAAGATGATTTTTTGAATGAAGAATGATTTTACACAGACGATGTTTTACCACTTGGGATAAAAGTATCAAACATGACAGAAGAAAAAGAGGAGAGAAGAAGATCTTCCCTCTCCTAGTTGAATCAAACAATTGAATGCATGTTGGAAAGAAAAGATTAAGAATATGAGAAATATTGTCTAAGAATGCAATGAAGCTATAGTAAAAAGAGAAGAACTATTCATAAGGCTTACATAAATAGATTTAGCAGGAAGCACTGGTGAGGTTCAAGATCCTAAATTAATTTTCAATTCAATGTTTATGACAAGGCAACAATTTGATTAACACGTGGAGATACTAAAGGGGTTATCAACTAAGAAATTTAATGGCATAATTGAGTATGGTGAAGAAGACACAGAGAATTGGATTATTGATTATTCTATGAAAAATAAAGATATTGAGGAATTGATTCATGGTATTTCCCATGACTTAAGAGATTTAGATGGTGAACTATTTAATATCAAAATTAGACATGAGATAAATGTTGTGCCTATGAAGAATTACATTGAGGATTGCTTTAAGAGGGAAATTGATAAATTAACTAAAGAGGGCCAAGAAACGACAGTTAAGATAGTTCCTGTAACTGTCAGTGGGGAAAATAAAATCTCAACAACAAACAAATGAAAAAACGAGAGATACCATCATAGTAAGTTTATGCTGATCACATTTTTCTTTCCTTATTAGTTTTTCATCCAATTATTCCGCTTCTTTGATTAGAAAGGTCTAACCGAAATATGATAATTTCTTTTTTGTCTTCCTTCCAAGTCTTTCTACTCTGCCTCCACCCACCTTCTTCTCTCCATGGTCTATTTCCTATTTATATTTACTTTTATGGTCTGTGAGAGCCCTAATACTAGTCCTTTGGAAAAACACATTTTAATTTCAAAGCATTGTAATAGACCTTAATATTTTTCCAGAAATCCCAAGAGGACTAAGTCGGGATCAGTTTTGATGGTGTTTTATAACTCTGAGTTTTGAGTATAAAATATTTGAAATTTGTCTATCATTTTCTTCCTTTGAGCTCTACATGTGTTTACTCTATCAAATTTCTCTTATGCGTACATATTATCTTCTTTTATTTTTATGTGTGATCAGAAATATTTATTTTTCTATGATGGATGTGAGGAAATTTTACTTATATTTTCAAATGTGTGGTGTGTGAGGTTCCTGGTCATCTCTTAGGAATTCTCTTTAAAAATACAAAATTTCTATTTTTTCTGGTACTTTTATCTTTCTCTGAGTGTAAGAGTGGACTTTCTCAAAGTCCTATATCATTTTGAAAATTGAGAGTGTCAAAAAATATCATAAAATAGAGAGGAGTACCACCTCTATAAAAACAAAAGAGGATCCACATCCTCGTGAGGTTTCCATTTTGATCTTGATGGATTCAAGCATCAACATTTTTGGCGACCATATTGGGGAACAATTGAAAAATTTGAAGTCGGGTTTAGAATCTTTAAAAATACATGACTTTTCATCAGGATGATCAACCCCAGTTAGAAATTGGATTGAATAATCAAAGAAGCATTTTTCATCAATCATATAATCTTGTAATAATAACAACCGAAACTAGGGAAGAATTGGAAAGATCTTGGAAAATAGTCGTCCAAGAAGAGGAGAGAGAAATCCTTCAAAGACAAAGGAGGGACGAAAGACAAGACCGAAGGAATTAGAGGAAATCAGAAAGAGATTTAGAACAAGGTCGAAATTGAAATTGCATAAATACGAAGGACCCCTCACTAGAAGAAAAAGCAAGCAATTACATACTCCAAAAGGTGAAGAACTTATTCATAACAAAAAGGATAAGCCTCTGGAAACGGAAGAAAGAAACAAAGAAAGACATGAAGGACCACGTGAATAAATGCATGAAGGACCGTGCGAAGAATGATGGGAAGAAAGAAGGCATGAAGAAGTTAGAAATGAAGGAATGAGAAGATTCATAAATCCCATAAGAATGAGATATTTCCCCCTTGACCTGTGTGGTGAGCAACATGAACTCCCAATCCTTCCTAAGGGTACTTTGAAAGAAATTTCTAGAGATGGAACAATCAATGCTAAAAGACATGTTGATTTTTTTCTGGATTTTTGTGACTTTCATATTGTGGAACATGATGATGTAATGGTAAGGTTGTTTCTCAAAATATTATTGGGCCAGGATTACGAATGGTATATGGCATTTCTCACCAGATCTATCGGTTCTTTTGTTGACCTCGAAAACATGTTTTTGACTATGTTTTCTCCCCCAGTTGCGTACCACACTCTGCTCACTAATTTTACTCAAATATGCTTAAAGAAGAATGAGAGAATATGAGATTTCAATCTTAGGTTTAATAAAAAGCTGAATAAGATTATTGAAGATAAGAGGCCAAATGACCTAGTGATACTTTGTTGTTATAATAATGTGATGCCAACAAATTTAAAATTTTGTATCAGAACATCCCAAATTGACCCCTTAGAGGAAGGAATGACTGAGGCCACATAAATGGAGGAAATAATTATTGAAACAAGTGTTGACCCCGATATCATCTTGGGAAAAACACAGAGGCAACTGGGTAGTCTGAATATTGATGACCAAGGAGCCTCTAGTTCGAAAAGAAATGAAAAGAAAAAGTCGCGTCTGAGTCAAAATCAAGCCACTGGAGGAGGGTTTTTCAAGGTATCCATACCAAATGTGAAGGTAGACCTTGTTGAAGCACAAGAAACTAAGCAAAGGATTGAGATTGCACAAATGAATAAAACAATCAAGAAAATGAAAAATCAAATAACTAGTTTGAGAAGGAGTGATAATTATATACCAAACCAAAGAATGTTGATCCAAGAGCAAAGAAGGAAAATTCCCCAAGAAAATAGAGTGAGTTTTGAAAATACTGATAATCAACAAAGACAAAGGGTCTCCAGACAACCAGTTCTGAATTCAGTTGTTCTAGATGAGATATATGATGAACAAATAGCCGAGCAAGAAAATTATTATTTACCAAAGGAAAATTTTGAAATTGTACAGATGGACGGATGCAAGATGTCCATGTATATATTTGAAGAAGGCGACAATGATCCTAACTCACAAGAGAATGTTTCCCAAACACGGGCATTTGTAAATAAATCCAAAAATAAAGATGATTCTGAAAAGGAAAAAGAAAGAGAAAAATATAAAGAAAAGGATAAATAAAAGGGGAATGAGAAAGGGCTGAATAAAAATGTGATAAGTAATACTGGAACCAAAAAGAAACATCTGATATCAAACCCTCTACAGATGAAATATAACGTTGTAGAGGTTTTGAGTAAGCTGAGGATTACTCTTCCCTTCACAAAAGTGGTGAAGATCCCTCAACAGAGGGAAAATATTTTGTGATTGTTGGATGACCCATATGGAAGAATGGAGGCCATTGTCATAAGTCCAAAGAAAATCCAAAACACATCAACAATCAAGTTAAGAGGTAAAGTCCTACATTTCTATATTTCAATTGAGAACCATGATGTTGCACTCCACAGTTGTCTAGTTGACACAAGTGTGACAAATAATATCATGCCATTGGAGGTAATGGAGGTGTTGGGTATGAGATGCACCAAATATTATGAAACAAGCGAAAGCATTTATGAAATTGATTCCAGGAAGGTGCCATATTGTGGAGAAATCAAATATTTGTATGCTTGGATCACTGTCGCTCCTCATATTATTAAAGTTTTCAATATTGTGGTGGTGTATCTTCCTCCTACACATGGAGTTGTCCCAGGAACAAATTGGTTATTTATGATCGGAGGCTACATAATGAATGATGGAGGTTGCATGATGTTGCTAGATAAAGACAAAACAATGATCAAGGGTCCTCATGAACCCATGAGGTCGTTTTCAGTCAAAAAGAAGGATAATGAGCTAATAGAAGATTATATAGATGTTGGGATTGGAAATTATGCTATCCTAGACATGGAGCAAATTGACGACATGGAGAATCAAGATAATTATTTTAAGGGTTACTGGAGAATGCCATTTGATGGAGATTTCTCAAGTTCAGGGATTGGAGTTGGAATTGTCCTTATAAACCCATAAAAGATTATGCACCCACATGCTTTCAGACTTGAATTTGCATGCACAAATAATGAGGTGGAATATGAGGCTTTGATTCAAGGAATGATCCTTTCATGAGAAATGAATATAGAACATTTGATTGTAACTGGTGACTCCAAGTTGGTAATAAATCAAGTTACCCATAGATATAGGATTAAGAAGAAAGACTCAAATTATATTTCAAGAGAGTTAATGAATTGATGGAATATTTTAGCTCTTAACATTTCTTCATCCTAAGGGATAAAAATCAGAAGGAAGATTCATTAGATTTGGCAGATTCACTGTCAAACCTAGATGATGTTTAGAGAAAAACATATTTTCAAGTAAAATAAATATTTCAACCTTTTGTACCTGACAATTAGGAGTATTTACAAGTGTTTGGTAACAATGAAGAAGTAGAAAAATTTCTGGTAAATGGTGATGAAGATGAAGATAATGACATCGTTGTTGTTTCGAAGAATTGTATTCAGTCCGAGTCCCTTTTTACAAGAGATGATCATGCTAAAAATATCCTAGAAGAAGTATCGGTCTAAAAAGTCCAAGAAACAAGGAATATTAATATTGGAACTGATAGTTCCCCAAAATATGTCAACTTGGGAGTTGATTGAAAATTTGATGAAGTTGATCAATATGTCACACTTTTTAAAGAATATCTCTATGTGTTCGCATGGAGTTATGATGATTTTAAGGCATATGATAAAACAATATTTCAACATATTATTCCTTTAAGAGAAGGAGCAAATCCTTTCAAGCAGAAGATAATGATGATGAACCCCAAGTTGAAGCCACTAGTAAAGGTTGAATTGGAAAAGTTAAAGAAAGTTAGGATAATATATCCTATAAGACATTCTGATTGGATTTCAAATCCGATGGTTGTGAGAAAAAAGACCGGGGAGATTCAAATGTTTGTATACTTCAGGGATTTTAATAAATCAAGTGTAAAGGATAATTATCCTTTTCCTAACATGGGATTTCTCCTCCAACAAGTCACGGGATTATCTTGCATGTCCATGTTAGATGGTTTTTCTGGGTATAATCAAGTATTGGTTGCAGAGGAAGAGAGAGCAAAGACAATATTCATAACACCTTGGGAAACATATGCATATGCTCAGATGCATTTTTTATCCAAAAAGGATCCATAGAAGGAAAATAACAACTCATAACTCACATAGGTAACTCAGGATGCTCAGAATGGCTTCAACAGATAGAGAAAAGGAAAAAATTAAAAGTTCCCAAAAATTAGTGAAAATGGCATGATCACAAAGAGCACGTAACAAGATTTCTAATAGTGAAAATGGCTCATCAAATAGAGTTACAGATTGAAAGATATTTGCGGTCAAACTTTGGTCAACCTAGCCTAGTCAACATGGGATGAGTCAACATCCGTACTACTGACATAAGCATCTGTACAATACACGTGGCAAGAGAAGGGAATTGAAGTGTGGTAGCAGCAGAGGCTACCATGTGTCACCCATTTTTGATGTTTTTGGACCGATCCTTGGACCAATCGGATCGTGCCATGTGGCAGTCCATACAATCCATGCGACTGACATGGCGTGATGAATTGGCAAGTGGCAGCATGGACCAGTGAGAGGTTTCCATGTGGCCTAATTAGAGGCTTCCACTTGGTAGGAGGGAAATGCCCAAGGACAACCCGTGAACAAATATTTAAAAAAAAAAGAGGTTTGGCAGGTCCGTCCGCCAAATCTGGCTTACCATGCCAAACCTATCCACGGTTATATTGTTTGGATATGCTTCTAGTAGCACTTCTAAAAATGGTGGAAC
>ML782283.1:733900-755876 GCA_009831015.1 Picea engelmannii
GGTTTGACCCCGAGACCTCTGCCCACAACCAATGCCTTAAAATATCCACCCTAACCAATAGGTCACGGGTGTCACATAGTAACCAACGCCCAAATCATTTCTTAAATGATACATCTGCCCAACCACAGGGGGGAGGCACGCAAACTATATGACCATCTAGGCATGCATTTCAATGCAAAGTACAGTCATAATTGTAGGTTGTAGAGGGCACAAAAATCGAGGAAAAATTCTTCTTTGGGCTTGGGAGTGCCAGAGTCGAATCGAGTCATGGAGACTGTCATTTTTGGATAGTTCGACACTAAAAATTCAGTGGTGCTATCTTTTTTCTGATCTGAGCATTATTTCTATAGCTTGATTTCAGAATGAGGTATACTTATGTATTTTGCCAAATTCTTTTGCTGAGTTAATGAAAGAGAGTACCCATTTGAGAGAAGGACCCAAAGACATACTCCACCAGGGATGAACTTCGTTATGAAGTTTTTGTGTTCAGATCTGATGCTTATGTCTCTTCATTTTTTAGTTTTTCCTTCTTTAATGGTGCACTTTAATTTATGCTCATTTAATGCAATTCTTTATAAGTCACGATGAAAAGATCCTGGATCATGTTGGTATCAGATAAATCATCTTTGACTTGAATTGTTGAGTGTGACTGCTTACTAGGGCCAAGCATAAGCAGGGTGAATGAACTCTTAAGACTTTCAATCCTGAAGTTGGTCGTGCATCCCGAAGGAATAAAATGGCAGAAGAGGACAAATGTGATGAACAAGAGAAAAAATTTCACATGGTCTTTTATCACATGTCATAAATGGTCAAACGAATGTATGGATATTATGAGAAGAGGATGAAGAAGAAATGGAAGAAAAATGAAGCACATGCAGATGATGATGCTTCGGTAAACCAAGGGGTTGGAGGAGATCCTCCTGACCCTCCATCTTCACCTTCAAGTTCTAGTTCTTCTTCCTCTGAGCATTCTCATCATTCTAGCTATAAAGCCTCTTTTAAGAAACCATTATTAAATCTTGATGTAAAATTTGCTTTACCTATGTTTAATGGAGATGCTAATCCTAAAAAATCTAGATAATTGGATCCGACAAGTTGAAGTGTATTTCTGTGTCCAACATATTGATGAAGAGGAAGTTAAAGTGCAACTGGATTCTCTTCAGTTGGAAGGCACCGCTCTTGTATGGTGGGAGAGAAATATTCAGGACATAAGTAAGTGTGATAATATTCTTTCCTAGTGGTCGAAATTTAAATCATTGATAAGGAAGCAATTTTATCCATTAGGGTATTTACATAAAGAAATGATGGAATGGAAAACTTTAAGGCAAAGTAAAGGTCAAACTGTACAAAGTTTCACAGAAGAATTTAGGAAGAAAGCTCTTGCATTGAAAATTCCTTTGGATTCTTATGAAACTTTAATGAATTGTATTGGCGGACTTCACAGTTATATTCGTCATACTTTTCTATTGTTTAACCCCACTAATCTTAACGAAGTTTGTGTACAAGCCACTCACCATGAGAACAGGGGGAAACATATTCAAGAAGATCCCACGAAGAAACCTTCCAATCTCCCACATAAAGCTTTTAAGAATTTTAAAAGGAAGGACAAGAAGACCGCCACAGTGACAAAAGATGGAGGAAATCCATCTTGCACTCATTGCAAGAAGAGCGGTCACGATGAAGAACAATTTGGTGGAAAGGGGAAGAAAAAAACCTTTGCTACAGTGCAACAAGATCTTCGTTCCGATTAAGGAGATGAAGGAAATATCACAATGGTTGGAGTATAAGGTAGATATTCCCTTCATGCTAGTTCAAGTTACAATAATGAATCTCATGTTGATGAACGAAAGAGGATTGAATTATTTCACATAAGAGTTGTATCTAAACATACTAAGATAGATGCATTATTTGATCTGGGTTCCCAAGTAAACTTAATATCTGAATCACTTGTCAAGAAGATGGGTCTTGAAACGAAACCACATACGAAGCCTTATCCTCTTGGTTGGGTATGTGATAAAGAAAAACTTAATGTCACCAAACAATGTAGGGTTAGATTTGCTATTGCTTTGAAGTTGATTGATGAAGTGGATTTGGATGTTGTACCACTTGATATATGTGGCATAGTGTTGGGAAGCCCTTATCTTTATGACATAAAATCAGTCTTCTTTTGTCATGAAAAAAAATACCACCTTACTAAAGGGGGAGTGGAATATATTGTTAGAGATCATAGCATGAGGGTAAATAAAACACTTGTTAGTGCAGGGAAAATGAAAAGACTCATAAACACTAATAATAGATATGTACTCATGGTCGTCAGAGAGAAAGATGTCAGGACATCCGACGCTTTCAAAAGGTGTGATCCATCTCATAAAAAGGAATTAATTGATATTGTTTCTAAGTATGATGATATTTTTCAGGAATCAGATGGATTACCTCCTAAGAGGGAAATCGAACATGAGATACATCTTTAGCAGGATTCTCCTCTTCCTAATGTGGGCATGTACAGGATGTCAGTTGTGGACATGACAGAGATCAAGAAGCAGGTACAGGGATTATTGGATCAAGGGGTCATTAGGACTAGTTCATCTCCTTGTGGTTCTCCGATCGTGATTGTACCAAAGAAAGATAGCACATGGTGAATGTCTGTCGATTATCAGGCCTTAAATAAAATCATGGTGAAAAATCGATACCCTCTTCCTCGTATAGATGATTTACTTGATCAATTGAAGAATTTTTTTTATTTCACTAAGTTGGATTTGTGCAGTGGATATCATCATATCAAGGTCGCAGAACATGATGCATGGAAAACTACCTTTAAAACCAAACATGGATTGTTTGAGTGGTTAGTTATGTTGTTTGTGCTTTGTAATTCTCCGACAACTTTCATGCGTGTGATGAATGATGTATTCAAGCCTTTCCTATATGACTTTGTGATTGTATATTTATATGACATTATTATTTTTAGTGGGACTTGGGAATAACATGTGAGGCATGTAAAGCAAGTATTGGATAATTTGTAAAGGGAAAAGTTGTATGTAAAATTGTCTAAATGTGAATTTGGGAAGACTACACTTGTGTACTTAGATCATATTGTAGGAGGAGGACAATTGAAAATTGATCCTTCCAAAATTGATGTAATTATAAATTGGCCTGAGCCAAAAAGTGTAACCGAGGTCTGAAGCTTCTATGTGCAGTTCAGTATTGGAGGAGGTTCATTTCCAACTTCTTCTTTATGGCAACTCCTTTGCATGCCTTAACCACCGTGAAGAGCACTTTTCAGTGGGAAGGAAAGCAACATAAATATTTCAACATTTTGAAGGAGAAGATTAGTACCACACCAGTATTAGCATTGCTGAATCTTCCACAACCTTTTGAGATCGATACAGATGCCAACAGATACGCCATGGGTGCAATATTGATGCAATATCATAAGCCTATCTGTTACCACTCTAAAACTTTTAACCAAGATGTTGTTAACTATCCTACATATGATAAAGAGTTGTATGCATTAGTCCAGAGCATAAAGAAATGGAAGCACTACTTGTTAGGGAAGGAAACAATCATACATACATATCACCAGACCTTACAATATATGACCAAGTTGCAAAAATCTCGACACTATAGATGGATGGGTTTTCTACAACAATTTCATTTAGTAATCAAGTACAAAAAGGGTACAAGTAATAAGGTAGTTGATATGTTTTCTAGACCTCCTATTGTTTCTTCTATTATTTTGAAGAATAACTCTTTATCTCATGATAGCTATGTATAACAATATGTCATCGATGAAGATTTTAAAGAAGTATATGAGAATATAACCCATGGTGCACAGGTTGAGAACTATTGTCTATGGGGAAAAATACTCTACCATATTGGAAAGCTATGTATTCCTACAAGTGAACGAGTCCATGTAATACGAGAAGCTCACACTTCTCTTGTGTCTGGGAATTTTGGGGTAGGAAAAACTATGGCTCATTTGTAGAGGTTTTGTTATTGGCCTCAAATGAAAGAAATTGCAACTAAATATGTAAAGGGGTGTGTAATGTGTTCTACTTGTAAGCCCACTAATAGAAAACTTGGGCTATACTCACCACTTCCTGTTCCATCCCATCAATGGGAAAGTATCTCCATGGATTTTGTAGGGGGTTTACCAATGACCAAATGGGGTCATGATTATTTGTATGTTGTAGTGGATAGGTTCAGCAAGATGTGTATCTTGATGCCATGTAAAAAGAATACCACTGTTGAGAATACTGATAATCTCTTCTTTTAGTATGTTTGGGTTCACTTTGGGTTACCCACGTCCATTGTCTCGGATTGAGATACTCGATTCCTTGGGGAATTTTGGACTAGCTTGTGGAGATGATGGACACCAAATTGAAGAGGAGCACTACTTTCCATCCATAGAACAACGAATAGACAGAGGTGGTAAACCGAATAGTGGTACTTTTTCTTCGAGGATGTCGAAATAAGCATCCCAAGTTATGGGATGAACAAATACCCTATGTACAACATGCGTACAACCGAGCTTTACATTCATCCACTCACAGTTCACCTTTTGAGACATGTTTTGGGTACCTACCAAAGGTTCCTTTGGACTTGATGTATGGGAGAGATGTCGATGTTGATGAAGAACGAACAGAGGACAGAGCCTGGAAATTCATCTAGATGATCCATTAGATACACCAGGCAGTCAGGGAACAGTTGGAGAGAAGTCAATCATAGTATAAAGCTCGACATGACAAGAACATGGTTGATCATTGGTTCTAGGTTGGAGACCGTCTATGGCTTCACATCAACAAGGAGAGATTGAAGGGTGAAGACAAGAAACTCAAGCCCATTCATTATAGACCCTTCACTATCTTGGAGAAAAGTGGTACCAATGCTTTTCGTCTGGGTCTTCCACCTTGCATGTAGATTTACTTAGTTGTGAATGTTGAGAACTTGAAACTTTTTTAGTCTCCCATGATCATGGATCAAGATGAGGAAGTTTCAATACCTTCAGTTGATGATTTTGCACCTAAGTAATTGGATGAGTTATAGGAAGATATCATCCTGGACAAGAGGATGAGGACTTCACATAGGGGTGATGTTGATTATCTTTGAGTAGGCTTAAAAGGCACACATCCAAGCAAGGCAAAGTAGATAGAGAAGGACAAAGTGAGGGGACTCTTCCCTCACTTACCTGTTGATTGATGAAATATTTTGGTGGTCCAAAAGGATCTCATTGGGAAGGCATGATCCAAAAAGGATCCATAGAAGGAAAATAACAACTCAGAACTCACAGAGGCAACTCAGGATGCTCATAATGGCTCAAGCAGACAGAGAAAGGGAAAAAAAATCAAAGTTTCCAAAACTCAGTGAAAATGGCATGATCGAGAATAGTGTGTCAAAATATTTCTAACAGCACAAACGACTCGTCAAACAAAGTTATGGATTGAAAGATATTCGCGGTCAAAGTTTATTCAACCTAGTCTAGTCAGCAGGGGATGAGTCAGCATCCGTACTACTGTTGTTAAAATCCATACAAAATAGTGGAAAGAACATGGAAGTGGCATGTGGCATGTTGACATTAGCATGGCGTCAAAATGATTACATGGAAACACCAAATGCTGCCATGTGTCACTCGGTTTTGACGTTTTTGGACCGATATGTGGGCCAATCAGATCGTGCCACGTGGTAGTCCGTACAGTCTATACGGCTGACGTGGCATTCTGAATTGGCAGGTGGCATCATGGACCAGTGGGAGGATGTCGTGTGGCCTAATCAGAGGATGCCACGTGGCAGGCGGGAAATGCCCAAGGACAACCCGTGAACAAATATTTGAAAAAACAAAATAGGTTTGACGTGTCCGTCAAATATGGAAGACCACGCTAAACCTATCCACAGATATATCATTTGGATACGGTTCTAGTAACACCTCTAAAAATGGTGGAACAAATATCTATATATATATATATATAGCAATACAAGGCCCAAAAGGAGAGTCTGCGTGGTTTGATCTCGAGACCTCTGCCCACAACCAACGCCTTAACATATCCGCCCTAATAGACATGCTGCGGGTGTCACATAGTAACCAACGCCCAAATTATTTCTTAAATGATGCATCTGCCCAACCATAGGGGGGAGGCGCACAGACCGTACGACCATTCATGCACACATTTCGATGTAAAGTACAATCATAATTGTAGGTTGTAGAGGGTACAAAAACAGAGACAAAATTGTTCTTAGGTTTGGGAGTTCCAGGTTCGGATCGAGGTGTGGAGACAGTTATTTTTGGGTAATTAGATGCCACTAATATCAATGTTGTTGTCTGTTTTCCGTTCTAAGCATTATTTCTACAACTTGATTTCAGAATGAGGTATACTTATGTATTTTGCCAAATTCTTTTGCTGAGTTAATGAAAGAGCCTACCCATTTGAGAGTAGGACCCGAAGACGTAGTCCACTAGGGACAAACTCTGTTATCAAGTTTTTGTGTTCAGATATGATGCTTATGTCTCTTCATTTTTGAGTTTTTCCTTCTTTAATGGTGCACTTTAATTTATGCTCATTTAATGCAATTCTTTATAAGTCACGATGAAAAGATGTTGGATCACCTTTGGTTTAAAGAATGTTGGAGCTACATTTCAGAGGGCTATAGATCATGCTTTTGAGGGTTTGATACAAAAATCCATGGTGTATTACCAAGATGATTTAACGGTACACTCAAAAACTAGGAGTGATCACATTCATGACCTAAGGAAATGTTTTGATAGATGTAGATTATATGGTGTTTCTTTGAATCCAAAAAAGTATTTATTTGCTATAATTGAAGGGAAATTATTGGGCCATATTGTGTGCAAAGAAGGAATATATATTGATACTGAGAGAGTTAAAGCTATAAATGAACTCAACCCTCCATCATCCAAGAAGGGAGTCCAGTCATTTTTTGACAAAATCAACTTTGTACAAATATTTGTCCCTAATTATGCAAGTATTTTGAAGCCGATCAATTCATTGTTGAAAAATGATCAAAGGTTTGAATGGACCTCGGATACACATGAAGCTTTTAGTAATATCAAAAGGGAAATCACTACAACCCCATTCCTCATTAGTACAAACTTCCAAAGAGATTTCATCATTTATTCATTTGCAATGGAAATTGTCGTGGCATATGTTCTTACTCAAAGAAATGCCAAAGGTAAAGAATTGACAATTAGTTTCATGAGCAAGACCCTCCATGATTATGAATTAAGCTATTCAAAATTGGAGAAACAAACTCTGTCTCTTGTAAAAGTAGTGGCACACTTTCAAACTTACATATTCAATTCTCATGTCATTGCATATGTTCCATCCTCTCCTATAAAGATGATTTTAAATCAAAAATTGAGAGAAGGAAAATGGGCAAATTGGTTGGAAAAGATTCAAGAATATGACATTGAAATTAAGTCATTAAAAGCAGTTAAAGGACAAGGTTTGTGTAAGCTCATTGTGAATGGTGAGACTTTGGATGGAGTAATTTCGATTTCAGTCGAAGAATCTATGGTTTTTTCAGAATGGTAGAGAGATATTATATTTTACTTAAGGTCTGGACAATTTCCAATTTCCAGTTACCATGAGCCCAAAGGAGCGAAGAACATTGAAAATGAATTCAAATTAGTATGCATTGATTGCTGATGTATTATTCAGAAGGAACTATGATGGCATATTGTTAAGGTGTGTTGATGAAAAGATATATCAAGAATTGATGAAGGAATTCCATGAAGGTATATGTGGTGGACATTTTGCGCCAACTACTATGGCCCATAAAATAATAAGAGTTGGATTTTATTGGCCCTTAGTTTTTAAAGACTCATAAGTTACCATAAGAAAATGTGTATCTTGTCAATAATTTTCAGGGAAAATGAAAAAATCTACAATGTCATTACAACCTATATCTGTAGAACAACCATTTTCCCAATGGGGATTGGATGTCATTGGACCGATAAATCCAAAATCAAGTAAAGGGAACATATATATCCTCACTTATACATATTATTTTACAAAGTGGCTAGAAGAAGTAGAATTAAAAAGGGTTGACTCTGAAGAGTTGATTAAGTTTCTCAAAGATAATATATTGTCAAGATTTGGTGTTCTAGAGAAATTCATTACTGACAATGGTTCAATTTTCATCGGGTCAAAATTTACAGAATTTTTTGGAGTGTTGGAAATACTGAGAGGGGAGGGTGAATCGATATTACCTCTTTTTAAACAATTAGGAATTACTTTGTTATTTTATTAATCACCACAAAGATCAACAATGGACTTGTATTTAAAATCAATTATATAAACATAATTAACATGAATTACAAGGTTTTATAAGGAATAATCTGAGATAGTGAAGGACACCAATCCTTTTTAGAGCACCAACTCTAGGAGACACAAATCTCATTCTTCAAGGCACCAACCCTAGGAAGCACCAACCTTAGGAAGTACCAACTCCCTTGTTTTTATGGCACCAACCCTAGGAAGCACCATCTCTATTTATTTTAGGGCACCAACCCTAGGAAGCACAAACTCCCTTTTATTCACAATTTACTTAGTAGAGGATATGAATCCTTCCTTGCTCCTCCCTTCCACCCTCACTGCATAAGTATCATCAATTCTTCTTATTTGGAATCTACTTCTACTTTTGGTCTTCTGATCTGGACTTTAGAGACACTTCTTCTTCACCATTATTTCTTGCTGATATAGTCTCCCAACTAGTGTGAGCTTTGAAGCATTGTGTCCCTCTATTTGGATCATTGCACCTCTTCATTTAAATTAATAGTAACAACATTTATCTTCTAATTTAGAATTAATATCTCCCTCTATTATTATTCACGTATTAACGTGAAATCTTTTCACTTTAGTAAGAGGGATTTTCATAAATCGATCATAGGTATGGATCAATTTTTTTTTAATTCGATCCCATGTCTTTTTATTTTATTCTTAAGCTTCTGTTGCATCCCTAGTTCTCCAACATATCATATATGAGATTTTTTATTAGCCTTCCAATTCATTGGATGTATTTGATCACTTAATATCAATCAAGAAAGAATCCAGATCCTGTCTGGTTCAAAGTTCCTTCCTGACAAAGGAAAAAATATTCCTCTGTATGTTTAAAATTCCCATAGACACACTTTCAGGACCTCTATTCCATATGACCATAGGCAGTGACTAAGCGCTGAGAAAAAAGAGTGCTTAATCACTTATCAATATTGACGGTCACATTTTATTTGCATGTTTGAAATGGATGATTCTTGTTCATTTCAGGACTTCAACGTTTCGAGACTTAGGCCTTTGCATTATTCCAACTCTTCCAGAGAAAATTACGCCGAAGGGTGTATCAACACTCCCTTCTTGATAACCTTCATATGTCTAGGAGTTGGGACCATAGACTTAGGCATAAAGGAGCTCCTTCTCTCTGGGTATTCGACTATTCGTGACTTCGACCTTCAACGCTTCGGGTAGTTTTGCTGGTAGGAGAAGATGGATATCCCTGAAGGATGTACTCCCAGAGTGACGTAGATTTATGACGTCACTGTTGACATGGAACTAGTTGAGTGGTTGCCATGTGTCACCCTGATTTGTGAATTTTATAGTCCTTATGTGCCACATCGACCTTGACACTTATCACCATTTGATTGGGCCACGAGTCATATTTGTCTTTTGCCACATGTCTTACTTCGTGGATTCACGATTTTTTGGCACTTTAGTACCATCCTTAGATTATTGTTGAAGTGTCGAATAGATCTACCACCGTAGATTTTCAAATGTATTGATCCTATGGCCTTTTTTTATTCTAGAACTCTGGGGTTCATGATTTCTTGGTTTATTTGATTTATTTATCACCAGGGTAGGTCAAGGACAAAGTTGACCAACTTATTCCTTAGCACACTCTAAATAGATCAATAGTTGGAAGGTTTCCTATTCTTCTTCTGATCCGAAGGTCAACGAGAGTTCATGACTTTCGAAGCTTTGGCATTTTGGTACACTTACCATTTCTAGACTCATTTTTGTCAGAGTGGTCAGCGTTGGAGTGTTCAATGCTAGAGTTGACCACCTGATCCAACGACTCATGTTGTTCCCGAGGAGATCTTAGATCAACATTCTGCATGATTTATTTTAATCTGAGACTCCAGGATATTGTGGCTTACACTGTCCCTCCAGTATTTGGATGGTCGAGAATTCATCCGAAGTCCCTTCTTGATCCAACAACTAACAATATCATTCGAAGATCTTGCTTCAAATATGATGATTGAGATTTAATCCTTCCCAACCTCTAACTTCACCTCCATCTAATGATCCTAGATTGTCCCAAAATAAGAATTAATGGTTCCTGTGCATCATCTCTTCTTATATTCGATTAATGTTCTTCCTTCTAAGATTTGGGTTTATATTGGATTCTTCTACACCCTGTTGACATCAATGAAAATATCGTACCACTGTGTCCAACATGGAGAATATGGAATCGACATGGGTCAATCGTCAAATTATTATCCACAAGGGAATGGTCTTGCATAATCCACCAATAAGACACTCATTCAGATATTAAAGAAAACTATTGATAAGAACCAAAAGAATTGGCACTTGAAATTGAAAGCAGGGATGATTTTAGGGGCTAAATTTCGCTCATGGGCAAATTTTCCATGGTTTTTCCCAAAAAAAGATTTACCCAAATTCTATAGGATAAAATTATTTAAACTTAAAAATCACCAAAATTTTATACAAACTATATAAAATCCTTAGAAATTTGAATATTTTTACAAACATATCGCCAAACATGTATAGTTGACATATTAAGGATTGGTAATATTCGCCAAGGTTTCTACATTTTAAAATAAATTTACATCCTTAAAATCATCCTTGATTGAAAGATGCTCTATGGGCGAGAAGAATGACTCTGAAAGACAGTACTGAGATGTCTTTGTATGTGTTGTCTTATGGGAAAGAATAAAAAATTTCAATCAACCTCGAGTTAAATTCCTTGACTTGTGTAGTCAATACATAGGATGTAGAAGATAGTACTCATAGGCAAAAGAGATTGAATCAATGATTAAAATCACAAGAAGAATGAAATGAAGCTTTGTATAAAACTTCTCAAAGACATCAAAGTATCAAAAAATATTTTGATCAGAGTGCAACCATCAAGAATTTTGAAAAGGGTGAACTGGTGTTACTTTGGAACAAAGCTAAGGAGAAACCATTGATGCACACAAAATTTGAAGCACACTATATTGGACCATATATCATGGAAAAGATTCTACGCTTTAATGCATATATGATTAAAGACATGAAGGAGAAAATGTTAATGTTTCCTGTTAATGGGCGACATTTGAAAAGTTTTTTCGCTTGAAATTTTCTCTTTTCCTTGTACATAGTTTTCAATTTATTTTGTACATCCTTAAAGTTTGACTCCATATCCCAAAGGATAGAAACATTTGGTCATGAAGATTCCAGATTATTGAAAACCCACAGGGGGTTATCATCCCACAGTTGGAGCCAATTGTTGAGACCTTTTCGTGCTTTTATTTTTCCCTCCCATATTCTATTTTCCCCACTTCTTTACTCGTTTTCTTTTCCCCCATATATACCTCCTCCTTTTCCCATTTCCTTTTATCCCTTCTTTTTCCTTTTCTTGGTTACTATTCTTAGCCATATTTCAGTTCGTGGGTTTGCGGGTTGTCACATTTTAATTTTCATCCACTAACTCACGCATAAGTCCACTTCAACACTTCAATTTTTTCTTCAAACATTTCCTCTGATTTTTCTGTGACCCTCACATTGCACTTTGACTTCTGTTATCTACATTTAGACCATCACTTAATATTTTTCTTTGTCATGGGTTCTGAGCTCCAAAGTATTCCATTTCTCATGTATGCGAGTTCGACCGACAATTCCTCTACACTTGGTATTTTTTTTATCATCTCTATAACCACTGGTTAGTGGGTTCACAAAAATCCTATATTGAAATTATCCCACACTCGTCCCCGCCATTATGTTTCTCTTCCCAATACACATTAAGTACTATTTAATTGCTAACAACTTTTGTGCAGGCCCCCAAAAAACCATCATTAATGGCGACAAGATCGAGGAATTTTTCATTAAATTCTCATTTAATCTTCATTCACCAAGGGATTAAACTATTATTATCTTTCAGAAAAGGATTATTTGTGACCACTACCCAGCCAAAGAAATAGTCCGTCAACTTAATGGAAAGATCAGATCGACAATAGTTCAGTTGTGACCCTTTGAATATTTTTGGCCGCGAAGATCAGAACTTCCAGTGGTCGAGAGAATACTGGTATTATTCCTCCCCCCCCTACTGCACAGAAAGAGACAGGAACATAATTTGGACATCTAGTATTTCTCATGTTGGTTGTGTACCAGAGGTTTTCGATTGTAAGGAAATCATTTCATGGTGTGTGAACAAGTACATGCCAAATCAAATAATCATACATCTCCAGGGACATTCTCCAAACTCTCTTTCACCTCAAGTCTTCCGCAAAACATTAAAGCTGCCAGAGTCGACTCTTACTTTCAAATGTGAATATTGCAGATAATTATTGAAGAAACATAATAATGAGTTCGACCTCCTACCAGAGTATTTGGAGGATACTACGTTTTTCCTAGCATACATAACCAAAATTAAAGTTGAATCTTTAAAAAATCCCTATCTAGAAATTGCATGGCTATTTACTAAAGTATCAGGTCAGGAAAATATTGCTTCTATATCTCAGATGATTTTATATATTTTGTATTTACAGTCCAAGAAAAGGCTATTTTTGATTGGGGAAATCTCATTTCTATCGAAATTTATTCCCAATTATCGCATTAGAAAAATGATAGGGAATTATTTATGGCCTCTTATTTGATATTTTTTATCGTGCACTATTGCCAATTCCTAAATTTGACTATCAGTAAAAGGGTAAATTGTGAAGAAGATCCCATTACCTTTTGGTATTAGGCATTGTCAAAGCATAGCACCCGTCTATTCTTCTATGAATTTTATAATGACTTTGTTTCAGTCTTAAAAAAACTTCTGTTGGGCAAAAACACTCCCAGGATATCTGTTGAAGCTGCCAAATTTTTAGGGAAAAATGGGACAATAGAGAAAATGGAAAATTATAGTGTCATAAGGATATTTTTCTCAAAAGAAAATCCTTCTTTTCTTCCATATTATGTACTCAATAAATTATTAATCACAGAGGTAGCAAGGAAATATAATTTATGGTTGCACTTTTTCCATGAAAAAAGGAAAAAAACAATTTATTCCTCTACCATGGAAGATTGGAGAGTTTGTATTGAGAAATATAAATAAAATTGATGAATTTGCAAATCATTTCAATAGTGTGAGTTTGGAGTATGTTGAAAACATCAAAGGTTTTGATCCAAACAAAACCTTTGTTGGAAATATGCTATTAGTAAGATTCAACAACTCTTTCATTAAAACTGTCTTGAGCGAAGAAGAAGAAGTCAATAGCTAAAACACTCATGTACATAACGCTGACAATTTAGAAACATTACTTAAAAATAATGGTCTTTACAAATAGAAAGGAAAGAGTCCCAGTGAAAGAAGTGCTCAATATCCAGTTATCACTTCGAAGAATGCTACCTCCAGGAGCAGTACTCCAACAACCCACCCAATTAAAAATCATTTTAACAATAGTTCCAATGGAGGAGGAGATAAGAATCCTCCATATGGAAAAATTTAAATTTCACACAAATTTCTCGTGAGAAATAAGAGAAAAACCCTAGTGCAAGAGGAAGAAAATAATCTTACATAAAATGATATTAAAAGCTTCTCCTTGGAAGATATGGAACTAGAAGTAGACATTGAAAAAATATTTCCTGCAATAGAACAACAAGAGCATGTTGTTCAACAATATTCTTTACTGGAAGTTATTGGGAACGAAACCTTTAGTGAGGAAGAATCCTTCACTTTTTAGAGCATTGTTTTTGACAAAGAATATAAAAAGCTGATTGTGGAAATAGTTGACCAGAAAAATAAAAAAAGGAAAATCTCTCTCAGAGGTTGACCTCAAGTATATGTGACCGTCCCATATTTCCAAAATTCATAAGGCAACCAAGGATGCACTTGATGACTCTATTGATGGTTTAGAGGCTAAGAATGCCATCTTAAAGAAACAATCAAAGAATTGGAAACTTCCTTGATGCCTCTTCCCATCTTGGCTATCCTGTTGACAATGATAAAAACAACTACACCTGGTGTCAAGTTAAAGGGATCATCAAGTTTACTTACAACGACTTGAAATTATGTTGAGAAAAATATTAAAAAGAAAATTTTATTGATAATAGAGGCCCGGGAAGTCTCTAAAAATATTGTTTCTTTTGGTTCAAGAGAACATGCATTTCATGAATACCTCTAAGATGATTTTAAGAATGAAGAAGGATTCTACATAGATGTTGTTTTACCATTTGGGATAAAAGTCTCAAACATAACAGAGGCAAAGAGGAGAGAAGAAGATCTACCCTCTCCTAGTTGAATCAAACAGATGAATGCTTGTTGGAAAGAAAAGATTATGAATATGAGAAATATCGTCCAAGCATGCAATGAAGCTTAGATAGTAAAAAGAGAAGAACTATTCAGAAGGATTACAGAAATATATTTAGCAGGAAACACTGGTGAGGTTCAAGATCCTAAATTAATTTTCAATTCAATGTTTATGACAAGGAAACAATTTGATGAACACATGGAGATACTAAAGGGGTTATTGGCTGAGAAATTTAATGGCATAATTGAGTATGGTGAAGAAGATATAGATAATTGGCTTATCGTTTATTCTATGAAAAATCAATATATTGAGGAATCGATTCACGATATTTATCATGAATTAGATATTTAGAAGGTGAACTATTTAATATCAAAATTAGACATGAGATAAATGTTGCACCTATGAACAATTACATTGAGGATTGGTTTAAGAGTGTAGTTGATAAATTAACAAAAGAGGGCCAATAAATGAAAATTGAGACTGTTCCTATAACCGTCGGTGAGGAAAATAAAAGGACAACAAGAAGAAAATGAAAAAATGAGAGATATCATCATAGTAAGTTTATGTTGATCAAATTTTTCTTTCCTTATCAATTTTTAATCCAGTTATTCCGCTTCTTTGATTAGAAAGGTCTAACTGAAATATGATAATTTCCTTTTTGTCTTCCTTCCAGTTCTTTCTTTTCTACCTCTGGCCACCTTCTTCTCTCCACAATCTATTTCTTGTTTATATTTACTTTTATGGTCCACAGGAGCCCTAATCCCAATCCTATGGAAAAACACATTTTAATTTCAAAGCATTGTAATAGAACTTAATATTTTTCCAGAAATCCCAAGTGAATTAAGTCGGGATAAGTTTTGACGGTGTTTTATAACTTTGAGTTTTGAGTATAAAATATTTGAAATTGGTCTATCATTTTCTTCCTTTGAGCTCTACTTGTGTTTACTCTATTAAATTTATCTTATGCGTACGGATCATCTTCTTTTATTTTTATGTGTGATCATAAATCTTTATTTCTCTATGATGGATGTGAGGAAATTTTACTTATATTTTCAAATGTGTGATGTGTGAGGTTCCTGGTCATCTCTTAGGAATTCTCTTTAAAAATAAAAAATTTCTATTTTTTCTACAACTTTTATCTTTCTTTGAGTGTAACAATGAACTTTTTCAAAGTCCTATATCATTTTGAAATCGAGAGTATCAAATAATATCATAAAACAGAGAGGAGTACCACCTCTATAAAAACACAGGAGGATCGACATCCTTGTGAGGTTGTCGTTTTGATCCTGATAGATTCAAGCGTCAATAGGTACTTTGAGGAAAAATTGGTGCTTGGAGAGGAGATGAAGAACTTGATCTACATGGGTGATATGGGTTGGCTAGATTTTACTATAGATGGGAATATCATCAAAGAAAACTAACACAAAGTGATGAAGCAAAGGATGAAAGACATGATTCATGAGGCTTTGAAAAGTGGAAGGGGAATTATAGAGAGCGAAGGGCATGACTAAGAACTCATAGTGGCCCTCATGAGTAAAATGTAGTCTTGGGGATGTCTTCCTCTTTCATACGTATTTGGTGGTAGCTCGAATGTAGGTCAAGTTTGGTAAAGTATTGATCCCCATTGAATTCATCTAGAAGGTCATCTATGATAGGAATGGGAAATTTGTCCTTGATGGTAAGTTTGTTAGGGGAACAAAAATCAGGACACATGCACCAAGTGCCTTCCTTCTTGAGGACCATGAAAACAAGGGAATAATAAGGGTTGGTACTGGGACGAATAACACCCGCTTCTAACAATTCTTGGACAATTTTCTCAACTTCATTTTTTTTAGCAAAGGGATGACGATAAGGGAAAACATTGGGAGGAATACTTCCTGGGATTAAAGGAATGCAATGGTCATGGTCTCCATGGGAGGGGGGAAGGCCCTAGGGATTTTGGAAAACAGTGGGATGGCGGGAAAGGATCGCTTGAAGATCGAGGTATACCGGGGGTGTCTCAACTACTTGAATGGAATGGAGTTGGGAAATGATGGTAGAATGAACTTTTTTGAGTAAATTTTCCATGCGATGGTAATTGATGATCTCTGGAGACCCTGTTGTAATGCCTTGGAATTTATATTATTGTCCTTCATTTTGGAATTGCATGCTTAATTCAATAAAATCCATGGTGATGGGGCCAAGAGTGCGTAACCATTCAACACCAAGCATAATGTCACAACCACCCATGTCAATAACAAACATGTGATATTTCAGGTTATACTGACCAATTCATAGGCACACATTTTCACAACGCCCCCCACATTTCATGGAACCACGATTGGCAATCATGATTTGGAAATTTTTGACAACACAGATATAACAATTGACTTCTTGAGAAAGGCGATAATGAATGAAATTATGAGTGTTGTCGTTGTCAACTAGGATGATGAATTTCTCGTGCTTAATGTAACCAATCAATTTGAGCATTTGGGGAGCATAAAAACCAGTGAGAGCATTCAGTGAAATCAGTGGTTCAACTTCAGGAGGATTAGAGGGAGACATAGTATCATCTATTTTGGGTAGCTCATCTTCAGGTGAAACCTCAACCTCTTCATCATAAACATCCTCTAAAATGGCCATAATTTTTTTTTCTTTACACTTTTGCCTAGGAAAGTATTTATCATCACAATTGTAGAAAAGATCCTCGAGTTGATTTTTATCCATTTATTCACTTGTTAATTTTTTGACCTTAAGAGGAGGGTCCAGGGGAGCAGGGGTGGTGGGTTTTGGGTGGGGAACAAAACTGGGTTTTCTTCCCTGGGCCAAGATGACCTGTTTTTCCTCCTTGGCATGTTTAGTTGCTTCCAACCAAGTCTAGGGGTGAGCCATGATGACCTAGGCTCAGATTTCATCCTTGAGGCCACTGATAAAGCATTCCCATAAGAAATCATTTATCCTAACCTCTGTGTGAAAATCCAAGTTCTCAAAGGAAACAATAAAATATTCCATTATTCCCGATTGTTTCAACTTGGTCAGACATCCTAAATGGCGGGTGTCTATGTCAAAGCGTTCATACAACTCTGCAACAAACTGCGACTAAGAAACCTACCCTTGGCATGCATTTCGACACCATTTCCACCATTTCCATCATTTTGGATCCAAATATTGAACATCATAACAAATCTTGGGCAACTCATCGGTGATACCATGCAGGGAGAAATAATGTTCCATCTGAGTAACCCAGGCTTGTGGATCCAAGCCATCAAATTTGTTTACCTTGACTCTGGGAAGATGGGGGTCATGAGGTAGGGAGTTGGAATGAGAGTGTAGAGGCTGGTTGGAGTCAACTCCTTTAGTATAAATAGGTGGGTCATAGGAAGAAGGACCCTGGAATTTGTTCATGAATTGGTGTAGAGAGGAATGGACTTCGACAATATGACTACATATTTGTTCTTGGATAAGTTCCATTTTTGCATGAATGGAAAAAATATCCTTATTTACTTGGGTTTGAAGGTCAGTAATTTTAGTACTCAGTTTCAGATTGGTTTCTTCTTGGAGGGTGGGAGTCATCAGGGTATGAGGGGTCGGTCCATAGAAAAAAAATAGAAAAGTGATGTATACCTGTATTATTAGAGCAAGGAGAGGAGACTAATGGGATAAGTGGGGAATAAGGTTGTTGGGAAGGGTATGGGTCCACGGGGTGAGAAAAAAAAGTAAAAATGATAGGTATCACAATGATCAGTATGAAAAGAGGAATCCAATGGGATAGGTCTCAAATAAGGGTGTGGGCAAGCCCTTTGAATTTTTATTTTTTACTTTTTTTTTAATGTTTTTACTCCCGCGTAGTTATACTCCGATCCGAATAATACTACATTGTCAAAATACCAAAATTCTTAATAAGACAAATTGTGTAGTAATTTCGCAACCATAATGTAGGAGGCAATGTTGCACGACAATATATCTTCTCTTTTCATTTTCTATTTTTTTTCCGTCCCAAGGGTTAGGATTTTCAGGGTTCCTACAGACAAGGGTTTTCCCTGTGCTATAGCTCTCTGATATACATGCGTGTTCAGACATTAGTACTCAAACCAATATCTCAAGGCACCAACTAAGGAGGCTAGACTGTACCCTTAGCCACACTACCCGATTTCCTAGGTACTAGAGAGTATCTTCCTGAATGTTTTTCTCGGTGGCACTATAGCAGTCAGGCAGTCGATTAGTTGATCTATAGTAAGTTTCAAAATATCTAGGCTAGTCTGTATACATGTGTTTTCTAATGTGCTACCACTCTAAGGGGTACACCATGGGTTACAAGGGTGTCCAATAACATGAGCTTAAAAATATCTTGTATTTCCTACATGTATGCTTCCCCAACTGTGGATTTATGCGTTGAATGACATATCCCTATAGTTTAAAGACATAGGAACACATCTCTACCTTGAAAAACATTTAACCCACATTTCCTGCCAAGGAAAGTGCTCTAATACCACTTGTTAGGTACCAAATGTAATGTAATATGAAAAAACAAGAATATTCAGTAGATAATAATGGAACAACAAAATATGCGAAGAGTAACACTAGAAATAATACATTTATTCAAAGAAAGCAATGTTCACTTGCATCTTCGAGGGGGAAACCTCCAATAGAGTAGAGATCTATTACAATAATTCTCAAGACAAGCTTTCTCATGCCTCCTACTCTTATTTATACCAATTCTATCTTCTAAAGAACATTCTAGATGGAGATATTTCTATCAGCGGAAGCTTCTATTGGGTCTTCTTACATTGACTTGTTCACATTTATTAAATAGGATTTTCTAACTAATGTCGAACTTTATTTACATGGAAAATATATTTAGGCCTTATTAACTAATGTCATCCTTAATGTCATTCCATTTTCGGTGGTATGTGGAACATCACATAACTCCTCACGGTTAGAGAGTTATGGCCATGTGAAGTTGGAGAATCCTCATGAGTCATCTAGAAGCCCCAAAAAGTCAAAGTGTTTGCAAAAGAAATTATTTAAATAATAAATTTAATGGAGAACTCCCTAAAATAAGGAAAGTGGGATGCTACATGAAAGTATAAATAATAGGCAAGGCTCTCTCATGTAATCACACTTGAACACATTGGATATCTTTTGTTGTGTAAGGCTTATTGCAAATACTCATTGATACATATGAAGTTGTGAAAGTCTAAGGTAGTACGAAGGGTTGATGGCGAAAGTTTTGGAATTACAACGAATACTAAAAAATCTTAATTTTTGAGGCATACACAGGCTAACAGTGTATTAGGGTGCGTACGTACGCAGGATGACAATGTATTAGGGTGCGTACATGTGAGTAAAGCCATGGAAACTTGAGAAGATGAAGATGCAGAGGTTCTAGATTCTGAGATCAAGCTCCCAGGAAGGTCTACAATGCTCATATACATCAAATCTATCCATTGGTTCAAAAGGTATGTCTTATTTCTATGAATAGTTGGATTTTGATGTATGTTTGAGAAATGGTTATGGAGATTTGAGGATTCTCCCTAGAGAGACTAGTGGTTGCATGGGATCTTCTGTATAAGTCAGATCTATAGAAATACAGTGCTGGTATAATTTATCATTAAGACATCTTGTTAGAGTTGTGGCACATCTTGTATTTCTTGGCATATGGATAAGGGTTTTTATGGTACATAGTTGAGAGCTTGTATTTGTGAAGTTGTTGATGTATTGAAAGGCTAAATACCATAAAGGGTTTGATGTATGGATCATGTGAGGGATATTATACTTGTTCATGAGTACACACACTTATAAGGCACACGACTAGAGAGAGATATAGAGCTTTTGGGTAAAGGAATAGGGTACATATACAGTCTAGATACAACGACAGGTTACATATCTATGTGAAGAAGTTACAGAGGGTCAGAAGTTTTCAAGAGAAAGAAAACCCTAGTTTTCATAAGGCATACGCAGGTTGCATAACAGTTTGGTCACATACATACGCGGGCTGCATAACATATATGGCACATACATACGTGTGTTGCAGCACTACAGGTCGCATACCTTTGTATTTTGTTGATACATGTTTAGTTAGGGTACAAATTGATTACAGGGAAGTTGTATAGGTTGGTTGCAAGCCAATGGTACATGTTGATACAGTTGTACAGTGGAATATCTCATAGTGATGGTGTAACAGTGGTTCCATCATTATACTTCTACTTCAGGGTGGTTGGACGGGGCAAGGACATGTGGTTGTATCCACATTCTGGTTGTAGTCGGAGAACATAGGGGGTTGTAGCCTCCTTCTGGTTGTAGTCAGAGAATTGGAGAGTTGGAGCTTCCCTCAGGTTGTAGCCTGAGAAACTAAGGGGTTGGAGCCTCTTCTAGTTGCAGCTGGAAAACAAAGGAAGTTGGTGCTTCGAATGTATGTAATTCTTCAAGATATATAAGAAAAATAATTCCATGGTTTTCTCCTGCTTTGGGTTTCCATGTAAAAACATTGGTGTACTGTGTATGTGTATGATTGTTCATTTGTTCATTGTTTGTTTACCTTGAAAATATTGGATGCTAATTCTACATTGATATAACACTTGCATTAAATGGTTAAAAAGGATTGAATTGCTCTATTACTAATTCACACCCCGTCTTAGTAATCCAACAATTGGCATCAAAGCGGGTTCCTTCACAAATTAGTTTAACCACAACAAGGTAGATCATAGAAAGCAATAACATGTACAAAAATGGAATACGACAGTTTGATGGACAAAAGTATTCATTTTGGAGCATAAGGATGAAGACATATATACAAGCACATGGATTTGAAATTTGACAATCAATTGTAGATGGATACACAGTACGAGCAGTTCTGCCAACAAATGACAAAGAAATGAAACTCGGTCAAAATAATTCCAAAGCCACAAATGCACTTTTGAATGGTCTTGGAGAATTGATATTCACCAAAGTTGCACATTGTAAATCCGCTAAAGATATTTGGGACAAACTTCGAAATACTTATGAAGGAGATTCAAAGGTCAAAGAAACAAATATTCAAACTTACAGAGGTCAGTTCGAACAACTAAAGATGAAGGAAGATGAGAATATTGCAGCTTACTTTTTACGTGTCGATGAAAAAGTCAATGCAATCATCGAATTGGGAGAAGAAATCAAAGAATCTGTAATTTTTCAAAAGGTACTAAGATCTCTTCCTATGATATTTGACCCTAAGATATCATCACTAGAAGAAAGAGGATATCTAAACTCAATAAGCATGGATGAACTACATGGAATCTTCAGAGAATATGTTAAGAACCAAACATCAATATAGCATATAAAAACCTCAGGAAAAGTGCTCAATGCCTTGAAAAAGAGATAATTTCAGATAATAAGCCTCTTCGAGGGGGCAACCTCCTTTTACCCCACTTAAATGTTCAAGTCCAAGATGATTCAAAATGAAAATGTCTCCTTGGTATATATAGGAGACTAGGAGGTATA
>ML782283.1:757740-776618 GCA_009831015.1 Picea engelmannii
TGCCCCAATTAAGGGGTAATGAGCCAATATTAGGGCTTAACAGAATATGAAATGAGAACTGAATAGAAAAATCTAGATATAAAAGAAGCAGCCTTCAAACCATCCAAAAGGTCAAAGAAAAAGGGAAAGAAAAAAGAAAAAGAACATAACAACAACAGTGACATCTTGGAAGATGATGAAGAAGAAACCAACTTCGTCAAAAGATTGAACAAGGGAACCAACCGTAGGTATAGAGGTAAGCTTCCTTTGATTTTTTTTTAATTGTGATGGTATTGATCATTTTTCTAACAAATGTCCTCATAAGAAAAAGATAAATGATGAAGGTTACTCAAATAACAAAGGCAAAAGAACCACAAAGAAAGTTTTCAAGAAAAACTTATGCACAAAAGAAGACATATCATCATCAAATGAAGATGAAGTCAGTGATAGTGAGACAAAAAGAGTTCTATTCATGGCAATAGAAGACTTTGATAAAGAAGACTCTGAAGAAGAATATAAAGAATTCAAAGACGAATATGAAGAGGTCGAAGAAGAATTTGAAGAGGCAGAAGTTGACTACCGAGAATAATGTTTGTGTGCCATAAATGTTATCATAAGAGAAAAGAAGAAAAACAAGAAACTACAAGCAGAACTAGACAAGAAAAAAGACACTCAGGAACTATAACAAATGATCACAAATTTGAAGGTTCAAACTGAAGAAGATAAAATAATTGAAGAAACACTCAAAGAACATCTAGAAGGAAGAGACAAGATCATTGGAAAATTGGAAGCAAACATTGTCAAATTAATAAAGGATATTCAAAAGAAAAACATGCAGAACAAATCAAAAGTTTTGAATGACATTATCAACAGTCAAAAACCTTATCATGACAAGTTCAAACTTGGGTACAATCAGACATAAAATGGATCAAGCTCCAAAAGAACAAAACAAGAAACATATCCAAAAAGCTATGCAGAAATAATGAAAGGGGATAGGAAGGTCTACAAAGAAAATTACAAGGACACTCCTCCACCGAGAAGATTCAGATTTCAGAATCAACGACTGACAAAAACAGATAGGCCTCAGGAACAAGAAGGATTCATAAGAGTACCTCCTTTCAGAAGATCTTCAAATCCCAGGTATCAAACTATCTTTTTTGGTTTATTTTATGCATGCAATAATTTTGGACATAAAGTTGTGAATTACAAAGCTAACGACAGGAACATAAACAACTTTGAAAGTCATACACAAAAGGGTTATCCAAGAAGGCCTAGTGAAACATAGAGAAGAATTTACAACATGTTTGAATCTTTGAGCGCTGAAGTGGAATGCTACAAATGCAAAAACTTTGGACATCTGGCCAAATATTGAAGAATGGCAGCCCCTCCTAGAGAACCACAACAGAACAACAACAATCACAGACGAGAACCTCAGAAAAGGACATGGATAAGAAAACAAAATCAATATAGCAATGAAGAATGCACACTCGCTCCACAAGCTAAGCAGAATAAACGTGGTTGGTATGTTGACATTTGTGTTCAAAAAACATGACAGGTGATAGAGACAGGTTTCTTACATTAAGAAAGGAAAGAGATGGATCAGTCTCCTTAAGAAATGATGATTCAGCTAAAATCATTTGAAAATGTACAGTTAGAATTGGGAACAAGAATACCAAGGAAGAAAATGTTCTACTAGTAGTAGATATGAAACATAATCTTCTAAGTGTGATTCAAATGTGTGACCAAGGTCATAAAGTTACTTTTGATTCACAAACGTGCGAGATAAGAAAAGAAGGTTCAAGAAAACTGATTGCAATAGCTGCGAGAACTTCAAGCAACATATATGTATTAAGTGAAATTGGAAATGAAAAGTGTTGCCTAGGAAAGGAAGATGAAATTTGGATATGGCACAAAATAATGGGTCACATACATTTTGATAACCTTGTCAAAGTCAACAAAGGGGAAGAAGTTAGAGAAATGCCCCGGATCATGAAAAAAACCAACACTTTATGCAAGCATTGTCAACAAGGAAAGAAAACAAAGACCAGGTTCAAATCAAAGGAATATTCAATGACAAGACCACTGTAAATTGTGCATACTGATCTAGTTGGACCAGCTAGAACAAAGGGTTTAAAAGGTGAGAAACACTTTATGTTATTAGTTGATGATTATACAAGAAAGACTGCAGTTTGCTTTCTCAGGAATAAGTTAGAAGCTTTTGAAAACTTCAAGGTCTACAAGGAAATGGTTGAAAATGAAATGGATTCAAAAATCAAATGCTTGAGATCTAATAATGGAAGAGATTTCACTTTAAAGGAATTTATGGACTACTGTAGTAGGCATGGAATAAAAAGGCAATTCTCTGTTGCTAGGACACCTCAACATAATGGACTTGTTGAAAGAAAGAACATGACAGTGCAAGAAATGTCTCGAACAATGCTAATGAATTCCAAATTGACAGATATCTTTTGGACACAGGCAATGCATAAAACAGTTCACATTCAAAACAGAGTAATGCTCAGAAACAACACTGACAAAACTCCCTACGAGCTATGGAAAGGAAGACCAACAAATGTGAAGCACTTAAGAGCTTTTGGAAGCAAATGCTACATCAAAAGAGAAGATGGCATAATGGGAAAGTTTGACTCTCGTATGGACAAAGGAGTACTTGTTTGTTACTCAAGTACAAGGAAATCATACAAGTGTTACAACTTGAGATTGAACAAAGTTGTGGAAAGCATCAACGTAAAAATTGATTAAACAGGTAGACAATAATTAAAGGAAGAAGAAAATGAATCAATGGAATAGATTTACGAAGAAGAATCAGAAGATGACAAAGAAGTAGAAGGGGAAGATGAAGATAATCTGATAGAAGAAGAAGAGAAAATTCAACAAGTGCCTCCAAAGACACCTAGCATACGAGTACAGAAGAATCATCCTTTAGATCAGATTATCGGAAACAAAGATGCAAGAGTTGAGACTAGAAGAAGAATCCGTTCACCAAAACAAACACACCTAACACTCTCATCTACGATTGAACCAAACTGTTTTGAAGAGGCCGTCAAAAATGAATTTTGGAATAAGGCCATGGATGAAGAATTGGATCAAATAGAGAAAAATGACACTTGGGAATTTGTTCTAAGACCAAAGGATAAGAATGTGATAGACACAAAGTGGGTATACAGGAATAATTTGAATGAATATGGATAGGTTACAAGGAATAAATCTAGATTGGTATGTAAAGGATATGCATAGGTTGAAGGAATGGACTTTGAAGAGAAATTTTCTGCAGTGGCCAGAATGGAAGCAATTCCATTGCTTTTAGGTCATGCATACTCCAAAAATATTAAAGTGTATCAGATGGACGTAAAATCATCTTTTTTGAATGAGGAACTTGAAGGAGAAGTCTAAATTGAACAACCAGAAGGATTTAAGTTGTCAGAGAATGCAAATTATGTGTGTAAATTAAAGAAGGCCTTGTATGGTCTAAAACAGGCTCCTAGAGCATGATACTCTAGACTAGATAAATATCTACAACAGGAAGGGTTCAGAAAAGGAAGTGTAGACATCAAACTCTACATCAAGGTAACTCAAGATAGCATTTTTTTAATTGAATTTTATGTTGATGATATTATTTTTGGAAGTACTAATGACAGGTTAAGCCAAAAATTTTCAAAGGACATACATAATGAATTTGAAATGTCATTACTTGGAGAACTATCATTCTTTCTGGGTCTTCAGATACGTCAAACCAACCAAGGAATTTTTATTTCTCAAACCAAGTATATTAGAGAAATGATAAAGAGGTTCATAATGGAAGATTCCAAACCAATTATCACTCCCATGCAAACTAGTTGCAAGTTGAGAAAATATGATGATTCAAAGTCTACAGATCAGAGGAAATACAGGTCAATGATTGGTAGCCTACTATATGTGACAACATCTAGACCATATGTAATGCAGGCATTTGGACAAGTGGGATGATTTCAAGAAGAACCAAAGGAATCACATGTATTAGCAGTGAAGAGGATTTTCAAATATCTCAAAGGAACATAAGAGTTTGGATTATGGTATCCAAAAGGAAAGGATCTATCACTTATTTCCTACACAGATGCAGATTGGGCATGTTGCATTGATGATCGACGAAGCACCAGTGGAGCAACGTTCTACTTGGGTGAGTGTTTAGTATCATGGCTAAGAAAGAAACACTCATCAATATCTTTATCTACAACCAAGGTAGAGTATATTGCAGCAACAACATGTCGTAAACAAGTTCTATGGATGAAACAAACTCTGAAAGATATACAGGTTAAGTATGATGAGCCCATTCCAATCTATTGTGATAATACAAGAGCCATCTGTATCCCAAAGAACCCAGTGATGCACTCCAAGACAAAACACATTCCAATCAAGTATCACTTTCTATGGGAACAAGTTGCAGAAAAGAACATTAGAATTGAATATGTGGGCACAAAAGAACAAGTGGAAGACATCTTTACAAAATTGCTTCCATGATTTGAGTATCTTTGCCAGAGACTCAGAGTTATTTCTACTCCAAAATGAATGATTTTGAATTCTTATGTTATATGTAATAGATGTACATGAGGAAGCACCATAAAGATGAAAGTTCAGATTGGGAGATCAGACAGTTCAATTAGGGGGAGTAGCCCCGAATGGAAAGATACATTTTCCATTGATGACAAAGGGGGAGAGATTTATTAGATGCAGAGGACAGAGGCATGGTTCTAGGGGGAGCGTTGATCAAAGAGATGCATAAGACATAGGCATGGTTCAAGGGGGAGCATGAGTGATATGACTTCATTATTTCATCAGAGTGTTAGCATAAATGTCAAAGGGGGAGATTGTTGATTAATTGGGTCGATTGTCATTGATGTCAACCCTTGAAGAAAGTTTGGTAGCGAATTACGGTAGCACACAGGTTTGGGTAATGGACCAAAGTTTGTTTGATGGATAATGGTATGAGTTTTGATATATTTGTAGGTAATACTATTCTAGATGGATAGTACATGTCATTCCATTTCCGTTGGTATGTGGAACGCCACATAATTCCTCACAGTTAGAGGGATATGGCCATGTGAAGTTGGAGAACGCTCATGAGTCATATAGAATCCCCCAAAAGTCAAAGTGTTTGCAAAATAAATTATTTAAATAATAAAGTTAATAGAGAACTCCCTAAAATAAGGAAAGTGGGATGCTACATAAAAGTATAAATAAGAGGCAAGGCTCTCTCATTTAATCACACTTGAGCACATTGAATATCTTTTGTTGTGTAAATCTTATTGCAAGTACTCATTGATACATCTGAAGTTGCAAAATTCTAAGGTAGTACGAAGGGTTTACGACGAAAGCTTCAGAATTACAGTGAATACTAAAAAACCCTAATTTCTAAGACGTACATGGGCTGACAATGTATTAGGTTGCATACATATGCATGATGGTAGTGTATTAGTGTGCGTACATGTGAGTAAATCCATGGAAACTTGAGAAGATGAAGATGCAGAGGTTCTAGATTTTGAGATCAAGCTCCTAGGAAGGTCTATAGTGCTCAGATACATAAGATCTATCCATTGGTTCAAAATGTATGTCTTATTTCTATGAATAGTTAGATTTTGATGTATGTTTGAGAAATGGTTATGGAGATTTGATGATTCTCCCTAGAGAGACTAGTGGTTGCATGGGATCTTCTGTAAAATTCATATCTACAGAAATACAATGCTGGTATAATTTATCATTGAGATATATTGTTAGAGTTGTGGCACATCATATATTTCTTGGCATATGGCTAAGTTTTTTTATGGTACATAGTTGAGAGCTTGTATTTGTGAACTGGTTGATGTATTGAAAGGGTGAAGACCATAAAGGGTTCTATTTCTAGATCATGTGAGGGATATTATACTTGTTCATGATTACAGACACTTATATGGCACATGACTAGAGAGATATATAGATATTTTGGGTAAAGGCACAGGGTACATATACAGTCTGGATACAGTGACAGGTTACATATCTATGTGAATAAGTTACAGAGGGTCATGAATTTTCAAGATAAATAAAACCCTAGTTTTCAGAAGGAATACACATGCTGCATAACAGTTTGGTCACGTACATACGTGGGCTGCATAACATATAGGGCGCGTACATACATGTGCTTCAGATATACAGTTCGCGTACGCATTTTATTTTGATGAGACATGTTCAATTCAGGTACAAATTGATTACAGGGAAGTTGTACAGGTTGGTTGCAGGTCAGTGGTATAGGTTGATATGGTTGTACAGTGGTATATCTCACAGTGATAGTGTAACAATGGTTCCATCATTCTACTTCTACATCAGGACGATTGGACGAGGCAAGGACATGTGGTTGTATCCACCTTCCAGTTGTAGCCGAAGAACATAGGGGGTTGTAGCCACCTTCCAGTTGTAGCCGAAGAACATAGGGGGTTGTAGCCAGAGAATTGGGGAGTTGGAGCTTCCCTCAGGTTGTAGCTTGAGAAAATAGGGGGTTGGAGCCTCCTTCCAATTGCATCTGGAAAACAAAGGAAGTTGGTGCTTCCAATGTATGTAATTGTTCAAGACATATAAGAAAAATCATTCTGTGGTTTTCTCCTGCTTTGGGTTTCCACGTAAAAACACTGATGTACTGTGTATGTGTATGATTGTTCATTTTTTTATTTACTCTGCAAATATTGGATGATAATGCTACATTGATATAACACTTGCATTATATGGTTAAAAAGGATTGAATTGCTCTATTACTGATTCACCCCCCCTCTCAGTGATCCAACAATACAACAACTCAATATCTAGATATTTACATGGAATTTTTTACTTATCATAGGGCTTTGTCTAGGGGATTTACACACACAGAGAGAGAGAGAGAGNTCTTTGGGTCCTCACCTCCCAACTAGCCTCACAACACTAGTCCTTTGGCACCCATATTTTGGACCATAGCTCCATTTGTACATGGCCATTTAAGCATTAGGAACAATACTCACAAGAGCGTGTGTGCACTAGAGGGAGGGAGAGAGAGGTAAAGAGAGAAAGAGGGGGGAGGGAAGAGTAGTGGGGAGAGAGAGGTAAAGAGAGAAATAGGGGGGAGGGAAGAGTAGTGGGGAGAGAGAGAGAGAAATATGGAGAGAGGGATATATGGCACCCATCTTCTAGACCTTAGCTCCATTTGTGCTTGACCATTTATGAGCATTAGAAACATTACTTACAAGAGTGTGTGCACTCTTGAACATGTGTGTGCTCTTGTTAAGAATGCACACATGGTCTTGTTAAGAATGTGCACGCAATCTTGTGGGAATGTGTGTTCGTTTTTGGTAGTGCCCAAGCAACCTCAAGTCTCATGTTTACCACTTACCCGACATCCAAACAACAAGAACAAATGCAAATGAAAATAGCAACAACGAGAGAAAACACTTGTTATATTTTTTAGTGTAAATGGAAATCAATTTTTTGTCTTGTTATGTAATTGGAAGACAATTTTTGTCTTTTTGTGTAATTCGATGACAATTTTTAGAAGACATTTTTTGTGTTTTTGTGTAATTCGATGACAATTTTTAGAAGACATTTTTTGTGTTTTTGTGTAATTGGAAGGAAATTTGTGTTGGAAGGAAATTTTTATTTATTTTTAATTGAAAGGAAATTTTTGTTGTCTTATGTAATTGGAAGTCACTCATTAATATTTACCAAACATGACTCATAAAAAATAAATTGTTTTTTCTAGATTTATTTTGTCAAAGTCTTACAATTAGCCATTTCTGTTTATGGTTCCCAATTGCTAGAACACAAGGCATTAAAAACCATGTTTTACAAAGTGAAGTCGAACATGGATTTTATAGGCCAAGATCAATTCCATCAGATTCATAAATTCATGTAAAGGGATTTAAGAAATTGCACATTCAAAGTTGATCTTGTTTAATACCTTCAATCAAATTCATTCATTCTTGTAAAAGGATTCAAGAAATTGGTCATTCAAATCAAGCGTTGTTGTAATGGCATATAATGAACATTCAGACACAGTTTTGGTATTAGGATTGTGGGTTTGTCTGGTTTTTGGAAACCATGGAAATTATGGTTGTAGATATCCAGGATCCATTGTATTTAACTGTTTTGTGGATTTTTTGAAGTCCATTCAACTTTTAATCATTGTACAAAATGCCATTTTTGTCATTGAATTTGGTACCGAGGAGAGAAATAAATGTTTCTTTTATGAGATATATTTTTAATTTCATTATGTTTAGTTAAAAACTATTCTTATAATAGTTTTGTTGAGATACATTAGTTATTGTGACAACAGTCATATAAATTTATCCCCTACTATTATTAGTTACAGTTGAATCCCCATACAAATATTTAAAAAATAATTTTCTTGATTTTCTTGAAAAATTAACATACTTCAATGAAATATTTAAGATGGAAAAATATATATCTAAAATATGCGAGTTTTATGGGTTTACCATTCCATTCTACATACAATCAAATAAAAAATCCCCATTCATTAAGAAATTGATGTTCCAATTCAACCTTCACTATGCTTAAACATTGTCCATCCTCAACAACAAAAACTGCTACTATTTTTCAAGGTCGTTACTATTTTTAATTTTGATTGTTCAAACCATAGTTTCCAAATTCGGCCGAATAGGCCCAAATATTTCAAAAATTTGGTGGTATGGTTTGGTTCATGTGTTAATACGCCAATTCAAATTCGATACAAGGATATTTGTTTGACTACATATTTTGTATAAAAACAAATTGTAAAAATTCAGAAAATTTGTGGATGAAAACCCTAAACTCCATTTCCCTCTCATTCCTAGCGTTTTTATTTATGATAGTGATTACCAGGGTTCTGGTCCACTACAAAATCGTGAACACTGGTGTGGGATTCGATTAACAGGGTTCATTTTCAATGGTCCACCAAAAAAAGAGGTTGGTCGACTGACTCTGCTCTCTTTGTTATTGTCAAATTATTTGAGCTCTAAATTCGTTCCATTGATCCGATGCTTCAGCCTTCTCCTATTAAACCCAGGGTTTCTTTCTCCCTTATCCATTCATCCTGATTCCCTACCTGATTGAGATGATTTTGGATCCTCTGCTCTAAACTTTAAATTCCTGGATATTGGTATGAACTGAAGATAAGAATTTAAAACCTCCTTAAACAACACTTTTCCTTCTGAGATATTTAAGTTTCCCTCCCTCTGGAATGAATCTTTAAAATCAACACTAAATTCCAATATAAGTAGGTCTATAGCCATTTCTAAAAGAGGAAGCCTCCTATTGGAAACATAACAAATTCCAGGGGTAAATGATGATTTACAAGACAAAAAGTAGAACTATTGACAACCCTTCCTATAATAGAAATGCTTACCACAACTTGCCACTCAATATTTTTGTTCTTTGTAGATAGATATGTTTCCATTGGCTTTGGAAAAGAACTTACAACTTCTAAAAACTTCCTACATTGCGATTATTGGAAGCAATTTTTTCTTGTCTTTGTCTGGCACTTTTGGATTATCCAAGAGCCTTGTTAAATGTGATAATGAATGGAAATTGATAAGACAAGTCTATTATTGAAATTGATCTTTTCTATCGATTTAGGAGCAAGTGATTCTAGGAAATACTTACTTGGTATCAGGGCTGGAATACTCTCAAAATACACCCATTTTATTGTTGATGATGATAAAAAGGCAATTATTATGCCAATAAACCACTACCACTTCCTCTTCCATATTCCATGACTCCAAAAATTGGTAACAACCAATGACCAAGAGTGATGAGTATTCTGGATGAAAGACATAAGAATGGAACTTGTGATCATTATTGTTGAGTTCATAAATGCATTTTCTTCCATAGACATAATGTCCAAACCCTTACAGAATCCTCACTGACAGATGCTAAGAAATCACCCATCGAATCCCAACAAACTGAACATTAGTTTCCTCATCAAATATAGATTCTCCATTCTCTGGTGTAGTAGCCAATAACTCTTCCATGCGTTTATTGAAGCATGCAATACCCTTATAGATTTTTCAATAATTGATCCATCCATATCCTTATAGATTTTTCAAAATTGATCCATGCAACGATTTACTTTATATAGATTGGTTAGGAGATTCACACCATCAAATCATCATCCTTCTATAGTGTTGATGTTTTGGTAGCAGTGAGAGGTATTCACTCATGGAAAAATTTTCTTAGAGAAGAAGACAATTCCAAGAAGTCAAAGGAAGACCATTGAACAGTTGAAGAACACCCCATAAGAGAAGTCGGCCCACCGGAAAATAATAAAGTGGAAATATAATTTCCAGAAAGAGAAGTCGACCCACATGAAAATAATAAAGTGGAAATATAATTTCCAGGAAGAGAAGTTGGACCTAGATAAGTGACAAAACAAATATAAATAAAGGTGATGCCTTGATCATTTCATCATCATCACATCAACTCTCTTCTTCTGGTGCACACTGCCTAGTTGTCTCATGCCAGTTGCAGTTACTAGTTGTGTCAGTTCTGTGGTGCACCATCTTGTTCTTGGTGATTTCTCTTGTGCATTAAGGTTGTGTGGTGTTGCTCAGTTTTCTACCCTCGTTAGGGTTTGACAAGGAGAAGAGATAAGTTTTGTATCAAGGTTTCTTCATTATCAGTATCATAAAAAATATTCTCTCTAAGAAAAGTTGTTTGGGTTTTTCCCTGGGTTTGGGGTTTTCCCGGGATAAATATCTATGTCTTCTTGTGATTTTTTATATTTCTTATATTTTCATTATATGTTGAATGTAAAAGAAGATACGAATACTCTAGTAAATCTATTTCTCTGAAAATTTATGAAAATATAACATGCTTTCACAACATGTTACCTTCAGAACAGTCTAATCACTGAAAGGAAGATTGTACTTTGGGATTTTTCGTTGCACATAAAATTTGTCACTGCACAGTTTTATATTGTCAATCTCATTGAGCACTTATTTAAAATTGTTGGGACTATCTCCACCACAAAGCAACTCACCTAACCCTAACACATATCCTGAAAACCTAGCGTTGACTTTTTAAGAAGGTAGAAATTTTGGGCCTAGGGTTTCTACCAACAAAAATGATTACTAGTATGAGAGTTGAAGATAGGATGGATGGAGCAAAAAAATTTATATCGTGGAAGAATAGAGTACTTCTCATTCTAGAAGAGAATGAGCTCTTAAATCATGTCAAGCTAGTTCTCCCAGAACCAGAAGAAGAAGATGCCAAGGAAAAGTACAATAAGAATGAGATCAAGGCCAAGAGGATCTTGATAGATTCAATCAAGGATCACTTGATTCCCAATGTATTAGAATTGAAGACACCAAAGGGGATGTTTGATGCCTTAAAGACTGTATGAAAGAAAGAGTACAAGATGGAAGCTAACCCTAAGGCATCAACTCAGAAATGTGATGATGAACAAGTTAGATACAATTTCTACCTACTTCATGAGGATTTCTCAGATCAAGGATCAACTAGAAACTATTGGAGATTCAATGGATGATGTAGATCTTGTAACTACAACTCTTAATGGATTTCCTTCTTGGGATGCATTTGTTCAGGGAATTTGTGCAAGAAGGAAATTTCCCAAATTTGAGAATATATGGACAGACTGTACCCAAGAAGAATCAAGATTTATATCCAAGTCGCAAAAGACCAATGATGAAGAGAATCAAGTTATTTCTACCCGTGTGAGGAAAAGGAAAGAAAGAAGATACACCAATCCAAAGAAAAATAGAAGATCATTATAGATCACAAGAAGGATGTATCTAAGATTAGATGTTTCAACTATCATAAGTTGAGAAACTTTTCTTATCAATGTCCTTAAGGGAAAGGAAAGAGAAAATAGCATGCACATGCAATAGATATGGAAGAGTCCACATCTCGGAAGAAGACAAATGAATCAATAGATGATGAGTATGTCTTTGTCTAAGCCCTAACAGGTACTATCACTCAAGGAAGTGATATTTGGATGGTGTACAGTGGTGCTTCCAAGCACATGAATGGGTTCCAAAGTTATATTACAAAATTGAAAGAAAAGAGTTCATTCCTTTAGGTTGAACTTGGGGATGATTCCAGGTATGCAGTAAAAGGAGTAGGAGAAGCCTCCAACCATCTTGATTCAGGTAACTCTATTTCAATAAAGGATGTATTGTTTGTACAAGGTTTAAATAAGAATATTATTTCTATCTCTGCTTTAGAAGATCGATGCTTCAGAGTATATTTTGTTGATGGCCAATTCCTTCTATGGCCTAAGGGTTCAAGTATAGATTCAACTATTGTAATTGGTTTCCAAGCGGGAGGATTGCATAAATTTAAGGGACACCTAGAACAAGTTCTTGTACACAACAATATTATCTCTAATGAGCTATGGCATCGAAGACTTGCTCACATCAACTACAAAGCCTTACCAGTTTTGAGCAAGATGGTTACAGGTCTACCGGATATGCAGGTAGAGCATGATGGAGTATTTTAAGGATGCACACTTGGAAAGGATTCCAAGGGAAGTTTTCCAAGATGTGAAAATAGATCCAAGGGGATCATGGAAATCATACATTTAGATGTATGTGAACAAATGACAGTACCATCTCTAGGAAATTTTTTCTATTATGTCATTTTTATTAATGATTTCTCACGTAAAACATGGATCTATTTCTTGAAAGCAAACGATGAAGTTTTCAATAAGTTTCAAGAATTCTAATTTTTAGTAGAACATTTCTTTGGAAGAAAGATTAAAGTTTTGAGGTCAAATAATGGAGGTGAATACACCTCAAATGAGTTCAAATATTTTTGCAGAGAAGCAGGGATTAAGAGGGAGTTGACAACTCCCTACAACCCCCAGTAGAATGGGATTTCAGTAAGAAAGAACATATCAATTGTAAAAGCAGCTAAAGCGATGATCCATGACCAGAACTTAGCGATGCATCTATGGGCAGTAGCATCCAATACAACTAGATATGTCCATAACATAAGTCCTCAAAAGATATTGGGGAACAAGACACCAGAAGAAGAATTAATTGGAAAGAAACCATAAGTTATCCATTTGAGGATATTTGGTTGTCTAGTGTACATACATGTTCCCAAGGAAACGAGAATGAAGCTAGAACCTTCAGGAAAGAAGGGCACCTTCGTTGGATATAGTGAGAATTCGAAGGCTTATAGAATATACATCCCTTAATAGAGACATATTGAGATTAGAAAGAATGTTACCTTTGATGAAGAAGCAACCTTCAAGAAATCTAGAGAGTCTCACATGGATGAGGACAAAGAGGAGCAAGAGGCTCCAAGGGATGTAGTAATGATTGATTCTCTTCGAGAATAACATATTCCATAATATCAGAATGAGATAGTAGATCCAAAGATACCTGTAGATCCACCCATAGAAGTTACGCTTACCGAAAAGAGACCAAGATGGCTCCGGAACACTTTGCAGGAGGTGGAAAAACATGCAGCTCCCAATGGCTCTTTTAGAGAGAGCAAGAAACCATGCAGGTTTTCTAGCTATGTGGCATTGATGAGTAAGATCATTGATTCAAAACCTTCCACTTATGGGGAATTTTCAAAGCAAAAAATGAGGAAGGATGTCATGATGGAAGAATACCAATACATCATGAAGAATGATGTGTGGGAAGTGGTTCCGAGACTAGAAGGGAAGTTAGTGGTGACTTCCAAGTGGATTTGCAAGATCAAGCATGCTGCAAATGGAATCATAGAGAAGTACAAAGCTATATTTGTGGCTAGAGGATTCTACCATAAAGAGGGAGAAGATTATGATGAGACATTTTCTCTAGTAGCAAGGTACACTTCCATTAGAACTATTATTTCTATTGCTTCTGCTATGGGATGGAAATTACACTAGATGGATGTCAAGACTTCTTTCTTGAATGGTGTAATTAAAGAATAAGTGTACATAGAGAAACCACAAGGTTTTGTGATCCATGGGAAGGAGTCCCATATTTGTAAATTGAAGAAAGATTTGTAGGGCTTAAGAAAGCACCCGGGGCATGGTATTCCAGAATATACAATTATCTGATGAGCTTGGGTTTCACCAAAAGTGATGTAGATCCCAACCTTTACTACAAGGTTGAATATGGTTTCCCATTGATATTGGTACTATATGTGGATGACCTGGTTCTTACAGGGGATGAGAAGCTCATGAGTGCAAGAAGGAAATCACTTCAAAGTTCGAAATGAAGGATCTAGGTTTCATGCACTATTTCTTGGGATTAGAGGTGTGGAAGAGACCAGATGAAATCTTCCTTAGCTAAGGAAAGTATGCAGTTGAGATCTTGCAGAGATTCGGGATGATGGACTGCAAGTCCATGGCCACACCTATGGTTACAAATATGAAGCTCTTGAGTGATTCTTCTTCAGATTTTGTTGATCCCACGATGTACAGACGGTTGATCGGATCTTTGATGTACCTGATTAACACTAGGAAAGATATATGATTTGCAGTGGAAACATTGATTTCATACATGATTAGCCTAGGTATGTATATTTGGTAGCAACAAAGCATGTGTTGAGGAACCTGCATGGTACGGTTGGATATGGACTCAGATATGTCTCAGACGGTAAAGTAAAGATGCAAGGTTATACAGACTTTGACTGGGCGGGGAGTGCAGTGAACAAGAAAAGCACATAAAGATGTTACTTCAGTTTGGGATCAGGTATGATCTCATGGTTGAGAAGAAAACAAATGTCAGTGGCACTCAATACAAGATAGGAAGAATATATAACAACCAGTGTTGCAATCCATGAAATAGTGTGGCTTCAGAAGTTGCTTATAGGGTTATTTGATCTAGAGTTGGAGCCAATTTTGATATATTTTGATAATCAAAGTTGTGTAAATATTTCAGAGAATCCAATCTTCCATGACAAGTCAAATCATATAGAGATCAAATGTCATTTCATCCAAGACATGGTGTAGAAAGGATCAGTGGAGCTCCAGTACATATCCATAGATGAGTAGATAGCAGGAATTCTCACCAATCCTCTGTTTAGACATAAGTATGAGTACTTCAGATACAAGCTTGACATGATGCAGAATGTCCACCCTTGTTGAGAGAGTTGTGATGTTTCTCCTATAATGGGCAGATACTCTCCCTTTGGCCAAGGGTTTTCCAGACCAGTCATGCGAAGTGACCGAGGGAGTAACGAGTAGCCTAGTATAAGTATTTCCTACGCCATGTAAAGTGGCTAGGTGTGATTGGGACTTGTAGCGTGGTCTTTACTACGCCATGTGAAGTGGCTAGATGTGATTGGGACCATGGCGTAGCCTTGCCTAAGCCATGTGAAGTGGCTAGGTGTGAATGGGGCTATGGTGGTAGTCTTGCCCATACCATGTGAAGTGGATGGGTGTGATTGGGACTACTAGGAGAGGAGAAACATCATAGTGTAGCCTTATGACTATGGTGGTAGTCATGCCCATACCATGTGAAGTGGATGGGTGTGATTGGGACTACTAGAAGAGAACATCGTGGAAGAATAAATCACTAGCTAAGAGGGAGTGTTGATGTTTTGGTAGAAACGAGAGGTATTTCCTCCCGGACAACTTTTCTTAGAGAAGAATAATATTCCAAGAATTCAAAGGAAGACCATTGAACAATTAAAGAAAAACCCGGAAGAGAAGTCAGCCCACAGGAAAATAATAAAGTGGAAATATAATTTCCAAAAAGAGAAGTCGACCCACATGAAAATAATAAAGTAGAAATATAATTTCCAAGAATAGAAGTCATCCCCAACTAAGTGACAGAACAAGTATAAATAAAGGTGATTCCTTTCTCATTTCATCATCATCACATCGTCTATCTTCTTCTAGTGCACACTTCCCATTTGTCTCGTGCTAGTTGCAGTTGCAGTTACCAGTTGTGCCAGTTCTGTGGTGCACTATCTTGTTCTTGGTGATTTCTCTTGTGCAATAAGGTTGCGTGGCACTGCATAGTTGTCTACCCTCGCTAGGGTTTGACAAGGAGAAGAGATAAGTTCTTGTATTAGGATTTTTTCATTATCAGTTTGCTCTTGTGAATAGAGCTTGTTCATGGTTGTATGGTATCATCAGAAAGATTCTCTCTAAGAAAAGTTGGTCGGGTTTTTCCTCAGGTTTGGGGTTTTCCCAGGATAAATCTATGTGTCTTCTTGTGCTTGTTTATCTTTCTTATNCTCTTGTGAATAGAGCTTGTTCATGGTTGTATGGTATCATCAGAAAGATTCTCTCTAAGAAAAGTTGGTCGGGTTTTTCCTCAGGTTTGGGGTTTTCCCAGGATAAATCTATGTGTCTTCTTGTGCTTGTTTATCTTTCTTATATTTTTAGTATATGTTGAATGTAAAAGAATATATAAATATGAGTTCAATTAGGACTATTTTAAGTCTTGTGGTAGTAGAAGATTTGCATCTTGAACAGTTAGATGTAAAAACAACTTGTCTCCATGGGGATTTGGAGGAAGAGATTTATATGCAACATCCATAGGGCTATGAGGTCAAAGGGAAGGAGAATTTGGTATGTAGGTTGAAGAAGATCTTGTATGGCATAAAGCAAGCTCCAAGGCAGTGGTATTTGAATTTTGACAGGTTTATGACAGAAAAAAGGTTATAATAAATGTCTTTTTGATCACTGTGTTTATTTTAAAAGGCTAGAAAATGGAAGCTATATTATATTTCTATTGTATTTAGATGGAATGCTTGTTGTAGGGTCTAATATGCATGATATAAATGTGCTGAAGAATAAATTAGCTAATTCATTTGTGATGAAGGATTTGGGTGCTGTAAAGAAAATCGTTGGTATGAGAATAACAAGAGACAGGAAAAATTGCAAATTGACATTGTCTCAGGGTGAGTACATAGAGAAGGTGTTGGAGAGGTTTAGAATGCAGCATGCAAAACCAATTAGTAAACCTTTGGATAACCATTTCAAATTAACTAAGGAAATGTGTCCCATGACACATGAGGAGATACAATACATGTCCATGGTCCCTTATTAATCAACAGTTGGCATCTTGATGTATGCGATGGTTTGCACAAGACCAGATATTACACATAAAGTGGGAGTTGTGAGTAGGTATATGGACAATCCAGGTAAAGAACATTGGGAAGCAATAAAGTGGATTCTCAAGTATTTGAGAGGTAATAATACTCATGCATTACGTTTTGGAGGTCCAGACACTATTTCACAGGGATATGTTGATTCAGGTATGGCAGGTGATAAAGATAGCAGGAGGAGCGCCACATGGTATATTTTTACTGTAGGTGGAACATAGGTTGGCCAGGAAATATGTTTGTTCGAGACTCCAAGAATTTTATATATAACAAGAATTCTAACAACAAAAAATCCATTTCTCACTTCGGAATTTATTATACAAATATCTCACTCACATGCCTAACAAACTACCTCTTCATACAATTACCATACCCAACATCTATCCACAAAACCCACTATGGTTGCATGTTATCTCCCAACACTCCACACACATTTTCCTTCCTCTTTCCCGAATGTAACAAAACTCCTTTGTTTTCCCATTCCATTTTTTTTTTCTCCCATGAATCTTGACTCTCCTAGTTCCCAAGTTTGATTGTACTCAAGCCCATACTCTCAATAACTATATGAGGTGACTTTTCCCACCAACCCCTCACACACACTCAATGATTGGGATTTGGAATACTCAAAAAGTAAATAAAAGGTTCATAGTAAAATAATTTAGAAAGATGCTTTGGGTTTAATAGGCATGTATAATTCCCTCTTGGACCCCCATATCTTGTGGAAAATTATCCTCCATGTCTATCTGCAACCGACTACATATTTTATTTGTTATTTTCAATATTCAATGTTTACATACTACATCGCTTGGCCCATGACCATACATCATTTTTACAATATACATCGCTAATTTGGGAATTAAACATGGAGAAGTTACAATAGTCCACCACATCCCCCCTTCCTCCCTATCCCTCCCTTGGCTCCTCTCCTCCTCCCCCTTGATCTTGTTACCCCCTCCCCATTGGCTCCTCCATTCTTTACTTTATTGATCCTTCACCTCTTCTCACATCCTCCCCCTTTACCCCTCTCATCCCACCCCCTCATTCTTTCCTCCCTTGGTATCACTTATATCCCTCTCTTCTATAGGTTTCCCTCACCTCCTCCCCCTCCATCCTTCCTCACCCTCCCCATTGGATTCTCCCTCCTTTTATCTACATGCATCCCCATCTTCCCCTAGGCCACCAATGCTCTCTTTCATTGGCCCTTTTACTCTACCCTAACCACCTTCATGCCAGGGCCATATCCCCACCCTTGGGAGAGAGAGAGGGAGGTATAGAGAGATAGGGAGGTAGAGAGAGAGATGGAGAGAGAGGTAAAGAGAGAGGGAGGGAGGGAGATATAGAGCTTGGGGGCTTGTTGTGAGGGAGGAACTAATGGAGGGAGGGATATATAAAGAGAGAAAGGGAGAGGGGGGAAGGTGTAGAGAGAGGGGGAGAGAGGGGGGAAGAGAGAGAGAGAGGGAGTGAAGGAGAGAGGGGCCAATGGACACACATACACACACAAGGAGAGAGAGGGGGGGTGAGGGACAGGGAGGGAGAGATTGGGGGGAAATGTAGGAGAGAGTGTGAGAGGGAAGGGGAGATGGAGAGAGAAAGAGTGAGAGGAAGAGAGCAAGGGGGTATAGAGAGGGAGGAAGAGAGAGAAATAAAGAGGGAAAGAGGAGGGGATAATGGAGGAGGGAGAGACAGGGATGTTGGACAACTGAGAGGGGGGGGGGTGAATCAATTGTTATTGAGCTTAAACAATTATGCTTCTTTTTAAAAATTTTCGCAGAAACACTGAATGATGATCACAATAATGCAGAGAAATAAACACAGGTACATTCAGCATCAATCACATA